>OZ037997.1:17128269-17243382 GCA_964035705.1 Porites rus | reverse complement strand
AAGCCGATTGTTTTCCAAACAAGAGATGCGACACTTCTAGCAGCTATGAATTTCGCTGTACAACAGAGTGCTTCACTGATGACCACTGTCGAGAGATTCATGGTCAAAATAGCGGATACACCTGTACTTACAGCGAAGTATTAAAGCAGAATCGATGCCATAAGAACAGTGATTCCGCAATCAACATGGATTCTGATACTGTTCGGTTCATTTACATTTCATGTGCAGTGCTAGGTTTCTGTTTGATCGTCGTCTGCGTGCGCCAATGGAGAAAGAGAGGGCAGTCAGCTAGGCAAATGGCCACAAGAAATACACTTTCAACAGGAGGAGCTAATAATGCACAAGGAAGAAGGAATGTTGAAAGCCTGGTTGAAAGACCTGCAGCATTACAAATGACCGCTAATCAGACACAAATCGAACACTCAAACGGTTTAACCGTTGATGCTATTGCCCTAAGTGGGCCTCCTTCATATGTGGAGGTTGGAGACGTGCCAGAATCTCCTCCACCAACTTACGAAGAAGCTACAAAGGCCTGAACTGAAAATTCTGTGCCAATACTTTAAACCCCCTCCCTTCCTCCCCCCCCCCCCCACCCCCCGCTAAGCATTGGAACTTTTTGAATCAGGCTCAATCAAATGCTACCCCCACCCCTAGGCACCTGGATTGAATGGTGAAATGGCCTTTCTAAAAAACGTATGGTAATTCAATTAGAAAAAGCGACTTGAGCAACATCTTAGCCTGCCTAGCTGGTGGGATCGTTAGCACGAGCAAACATTTGGCACAGGAGGACCTTAAAATGAACTTATGCTACACTTTTCTGTTATCATTCAATCATGGTCCAAGCTCTGCAGATGGCTATGTGATCAGTTTTAAATCTACTTGCATCGTCATCATCATTATCACTAGGTAGACAGGGAGGTATCATACAGTTTTCTTTAAGATATTAAGCATATTCTTTGATTTTGAAGGAAGAGGAAGATTGGGGAGAGTAGAATGGTTAAAGAATGGTTGGTTACTATTCACATGAGCAAACCAGTCAGTTCATACTTTAGGCAAATAATAGTAAACAACTGTTCCATTTACGGAAAAGCAGCTACAAAAGAGTGACACAAGTGTCAATGATAGGTTTGAAGAAAAGGAAGTAAAACTTCTGCCCGCAACATTGAACTTATAAAACAAGACAACCTTCTCAAACATTCCATTTGTTTCAGAAAATTTTTTCTTGAACAAGGACCCAGAAAGTCATGCCCATTAACTTTACAAATACAATTTGCTGGAAATTTTTGGTTGATATTAAACAATCAAGCAATGCCCCCTACCTTCCTGTTCTGTGACTGGTCCGGACTTGTTTGAACTGTTTTCCAGAAAAAAGGTCACATTTTTGACAATTCAAGGAAATATGGCCCCAGACCCATATGAAACCTTACTCCCAAGGGGATATATTTGCATTATTAAATTAAAAATGGTCACATCTTTTCCTCTTCATACACTGAGGCATTTTGGTCTCAGATCTGCAGTAAGTCTACTGTATTGTCGTCTGAGACAAAAACATTGCTCAGCACTGTCTCTTTCCACCCAAACCCCTCTTGTTCAAATGTTGGATAGTGCTATACACCAGATAAAATATAACTATTCCGTGGATAACTGTTATGGAAACCAGTGGAGTTATCCAGTCGATATAGATTTATCTTTCAGATAGCACTGTCCAACGTTTGAATAGCTAAGGTTTGGTCTATAAACAGCTACAGGTTTTGCACTGCTGTGGTAATCCTGGACCAGCATCCCATTTAGGGGGCAGGCCCGGGGGGATATTCAATAAAGTTTTACAGTTGGAGGCTCTGCCCTGAGGTCCAAACCTTTACTCTCATATACCATTTTGGACGGAAAAGGTACCCCCATATACCTTAACTGACAAATGGTACCCCTCTCACATACCTAGTTTAGAATTCTGCATCCTTTTAATTGCTGTTAATTCACTGTCTTTAAAATATGAATAAACCACGTAACCAGGACATTCTCCCAAGTTTTTGCAATGCATCTGTCAGCCCTTTTTCCCGAAGGGGGGGGGGGGGGGGCTACTGCCATATATGGGCTATATAGGTATGTGCCGCTGTGAAGGGTATGGTTTTCAATCAATTTACTCTGGGATAGGGTATATAAATCAAAGAGTTTGGGTCTAGAAGAGGGTATCATTTTCTGTTTAAACTGATCAATTGGCTGAAGATTTTAGTCGAGACTAGGGAAACCGGGAATTGCCACTCAAGAATATAAAAAAATCAAAGCGGTTTTGTTTTGGCTGGACTGTGCTAGTGACCACAGTTGTTTCTGGAAAACAGCTACTCTAGGATAGGGGGGGATTTGGGGAGTTTAGTCTAGTATAGGGTAGTAAAATTCACTTAAACTAGTTCTAGTATAGGCTAAGGTTTCCAGGGTTCCAGCAGCATATCCCCACTCAAAAAGTCCAAAAGTACCCCCTCCCCCAGGCCCTTTTTGGGCTTTTTAGAGAGCATAATGACAAACTTCCTACCCTTTCAGATACTTCAACTAGTGGAATCCCTCCCCTTTCATATACCCGAAGTTTGAAAAAGGTACCCTTTTTTGGCAGAGCTATCCCTTAAACGCCATTATGGGGAGTACCCGCAGGGTGGGCAGAGAGAGAGGCAACATTCCCAGTTGCTTTATGCCACTCATGTGCCTGTTTTCACTGTGTTGCTGGGATGTCAGCTGCATTAATGAAAAAAAAAGCAAATTGGTGTACATTATTTATAACCACGTTATTTTATCTTGAAATTAATAAAAGAGTTTTGTTGTCTTGTCTAGAAGACCCATGTTTATATTTTATTTTTTGACCTTAATAGATTTCTTGGAAAATCCAGCAGACTGTTTTGAAGTGACCTTACATTAAAAGTAACCAGTTTAAATTATGATGATGAAATAAAAACATGTATATTGATATATGATAATGTCCTAATTTTGAGATTTTGGCTATACAAATCAAGTCTGGTGATCCTCATTTTTCACTGTTGAAACGAAATCTGCTCGTCAAGTGTCAACTATTGTTATCGTGTTGTTAATGTTCACTGGCTGTTGCTTTCAGCTGATTTCTCCAAATATGTATGAATGGTGCAATAATTGTTTTTCCAATAAAATCCAATTGCATGTTGGCAGTTTAAAAAATCACCTCACCGTTTGCCAGCGCACCTACAGGGAGAGGAAGGATGTTACGTCGCCTGCCAAGCTCTCCGGAGCGCCTGGGAACTAGGTGAGGTTCAGACTGATGCGTGACGTACCGCAAGTGCCAAGGTCAATAAACATGGAGATGGCGTTTTATGTTATCCTATGGCTTTTTGGTGGTTTACTTTATTTACAATCCACTTTCGCGTGTGACGAGGACAGTGATTGCCGTTATGCTGGGCAACGCTGCTGCAAATCTACAGAAACTGGAAAGGAACTGGCCAAGGGGATATGTATGATGCGAACTTGTGGTGGTGATGTTTGTCGCACCCAATATGATTGTTTACCAAATAAGAGATGCGACGCTTCGCAAACCAGTCTTAGATCTCGCTGTACGACTTTATGCTACGGCGATCATCATTGTGAAGAGATTTATGGTCAAAATAGCGGATACATTTGTAGTTACAGCGAATTATTGGATCAGAGTCAATGCGAGAAGAAAAGTGATTCGACAATCAAGTTGGATCCTGAAACTGCTCGGTTCATTTACATTTCATGTGCAATAATAGGTTTCTGTCTGATCTTTGCCTGCTTGCGCCGGTGGAGGACGAGAAAGCAGTCAGCTAGGCAAATGGCCACCAGAAATGCAACCCTAATAGGAAGAACAAATGCACAGGAAAGAAGGAATGTTGGAAGTCGGGCGGCTGAAAGACCAGAAGCATTACAAATGACCTCCATTCAGACACACGAACAGTCAAATGGTCCTGCCTCTGATGCTATTGCTGGTGAAGGGCCTCCTTCATATATGGAGGTTGGAGACGTGCCACAGTCTCCTCCACCAACTTATGAAGAGGCTACAAAAGTCTGAATTGAAAATTGTGTCATGATCAATTTGAGAGTTTCAGCCCCCCACTTCCTTTTGAGACAAGCTTGTTCAAATTTCCCCCTCCTCTCTCCCCTTAGACTCAATAGTGTCACCTGGATTTAATGGCAAACCATTTTAAGTGGGAATTTACAGTGCCGGATCAGACCTTGAGATAAGGAGAGGGCCCGGGCATCCAGACCCTTAGGTAAAGGTGGTTGAGTTAACACCGCGGCAAAACGCAATGCGCATGAGCACAAAATTTGACATCCGGTCAGCTTTTTATTTCCGGTCTAGTATATAAACCAATTGCGTAAGCATAACATCGCCGTCGCACCAAGTTTAAAAGCAAAAAGGGCGAAACAGACAAAAAAGGGGGCGAAAAAAATCACTTCATTCGAAAGCTTATATATTTTCCTAGTGTCAAACTTTTGCACCACATGGTTATCTGTTTGCACCAACGGTGAAAATGATGTTTGAAGTTTGCAGGTCGCGAGCGCTCGACATGACGACTTTGTTTTTACTGGCTTTCTTGCATGCTTCTGGTTTAGCATAAGTTAATTTGGGAGAAGGCGACAACTAAGAAAAGAATAACAATACTTATGAAAGAAACCAAAATAAAGACGTCATCATTATCATTAACACTAAAACCAGGAATTAAAATTTTAGTCCGTTTAATAATTTTTTTATTATCAGAGAAAACAAGAACTCAAAACAAAAGATGGGCGGGATTTAATAACAACTTCGACTTTGACGACTGCAGTCATGAACACTCGGAGTTTTCAGTGCCGGGAAACTAAACATGCCTATAAATGACTTTCATTCATGAAAATGCCTATTTAATTCTTTTACATGGTTGTTCTTTAGTTGAAGACTTCAATAATTTCAGACTGTGTGGCTCGGCTGCGTCTCATGCAAACACGAAACTTCCATCTGCTAAATACATGGCATGACAAGTTCGACTTCTAAAAGCCATCGAACCAGCTTTCGCTCTCTGATTCTGAGAATGAAAAAGTAAATAGAGTTGTCAACTTGCTGCCAACCTCAACAGTGTAATTAAGCTTATGTTTCATGGCAATCAACTCAGAGGAGTTTCGTTTCAAAACAAGGTAAAACTCACTGGTGAAAAAAAAATAAAAAAGCGATTGTGTGTTGTGGTTTCCCAAATAAAGCTCGAATCGGCTTTAAGACATGTAGACTGAGAAACTGAAGAACTGAAAATTAGAACTAAAATACGCAAGCTTGCAATGATAACTTTTTATGTCTTAGTTTCAGCCAGGTTAAGTGAAAAATAACAGTCAAAAACTTTGTTTTCGTGAATGAAAATCAGTTTACCTGACGCTCTAGTCAAAATTACACACTCTGAGTTATTATCAGCTTACCTTTTCTGAATCTAATCGACTAATTGTTTCAGTGATCTGTGCCTGGTTATCCATATAAGCAATTTCAATAACTACAAAATAGTCAAAACACGAGCAGTATGAAGCAGAAGAACTGAACCACAAGCTGCACACAGAATGAAGCCGAGAGCGCGCGGGAGACTTTGATCTGACTGGAAAGTGTGACTGAAAAAGAGACCGGAAATGTTCATCCTGGCGCATGCGTACACGTTTTGCCGCGGTGTTGGTTGAGTTGCAGTCTCCATAAATTTTTTCGGCCCTTTGGGGCCTCAGTTTGGTCCCCCTGGGCCCCTCCCCTGGAGCTGCCACAGATTTATTATTTTTTTATATTTAACAACATTATGATGTATGGCTTGATAAATGCAATGCCAATCAGCAATATGTCAGTTAGTGTCCCATAAACCAGTACATTTATCCAAATTGACTTCCAATACCCAGGTGTCATTCTATGATGTAAAACCTTATCATAATTCAGCTTTGAATAAATTTATGATACGCTACTGCTCAATGGCTGTTCAAGCCCCAGGGAGGTCACTTGGGTAATTTTTGCTGGGTATGTGCTACAGGCCTGTCAGAACCCCTACCCCATTATAGTCTATTCTGTGGCCAAACAGTAGACCCAATCTTAGTCACCTTTGGGAAAATGTAATTTTTGGCGATCCCAATTTAGTAACTTTCTGTTTATGAATCTACCTTAATTATAAAGCCTTTTAACTAGGTCATCCCGAAATGAATTGACATATGGGTTAAACTTAACAAAGTAAATAATCTTCCCATTTTTAAATTCCTACCTACCTGAATTGTCTGGTTCCCCAAATCCCGAAAATGTGTGACCCCATTCTTGTGACTCTAATCAAAATGCAATCCCATTGTAGTCAATCCAGCCGTGAAAATGCGATCCCATCCAGCGGCACATTGCCATTACCCTATTACTAGGAAGTAAACCCCCCCCCCCCCGCCCCAATGGGCCTCAAAGCTTTGAAGATGGCAATGTTATCAGGCTTGTGGCAGCTGTACGCTTAAAGCCCTACTTGCTCTAGGACATCCATATTAAAGGACACTCTAGTTTTCATAATCTCTGGTTGCTGTGACTCTGTCATGGCCAAAAATACTGATGCTTGTGGATCAAACTCTGCATCCCACTTTGGCAAATCCCGAACCCACAGAAAAATTGAATCATATTCCCAGGGCTATACCCTGTGATGTTGAAGTTTCAAATTGAGGAGAGCATGATAAATTTGCTGAGTGATACATTCCTATCAATACGCATGTATCACTCACAACAAGGCCCGTTAAAAATGTTGAACTTGGTTTCAAACGTCGAATTTAATTCAGTCGAATAGAACGGCTGTTGCCGAAAACAAAACGCGAAAATAAAGAAACGGTTTAGCAAACTTTTAAATGTAATCTAATGTATTTATAATTTATGAATAGAGTTCGGGAAGGCAATAGCGCGACGTTTGAAACCAAGTCGAACTACTGCCGTGTAGCACGGCCCCGGGAGCACGGCAAAGCTTGCCGTGCTACACGGCAGTACCACGACTTGGCTTCAAACGTCACGCTATTACAGCGCTAAAGTCGAGTTTAGTGGGATATATTGAGTTCGACACGGCAGTAGCACGGTGTTTGAAACGGGCTTAAGACATTCCATTTGTTTTGGAGATTTCCACGGGAACAACCCAAAAGGTTATGTCGCATTTACTTGCTGACCTGATTTTCCGGAAACTTTTTTTTAAATGGTAACCGACTAATACCCTCTTCCCATCCTCCTGTGAATTGTGTAGCAAATTCTAGCACGCAAGTGCCCCTGAGGTGAAATAGTAGCGTGACAGTTACAAGTGCAGGTCCAGAGTGGTTTTCAGTGTTTCATGACATGGCTAATGAGACCCTTATAAAACCTTGCCTCTTAAGTGTTAGCAAGTGCCCCTGAGGTGAAATAGTAGCGTGACAGTTACAAGTGCAGGTCCAGAGTGGTTTTCAGTGTTTCATGACATGGCTTATGAGACCCTTATAAAACCTAGCCTCTTAAGTGTTAGCATTATTTAAAAAGTGGTCACATTTTTCCTGGGCCCACACATGAGCATGTTGGACTCAATTGTGCAATAAGACTATTGTATTGTTTCCTGAGTAAAGAATCTTTGTTGAACGCTGTTTCTTTCCACTCGCATGTATAAATAAGTACTGGTGATATACTGTTAAGGTAATATTATAAAAACAATGCAATGGACTAGCAGGGTTCTAATAATACTCTTGGGCGCTTTTTGCTACTGAACGGGAATATGCTCTGACCATGTTGGTCTCCTATGTTGTGTGTGCGTATCTTCACTTTTCAGCTGCTGGGATATGTCCTAAGGCGGCATTTAAAGAGTGTCTATCAAGAGGATATACCTTTACCCATGCACAAAATGGTCCTGTAATGTTATGAAGAAGATATTAAACCTATATATTTCATAAGGGAGCACCCGTCCAACCATGATAAGTTTTTTGGTGACTTTTGCAGGCATAGCGTTAAAATTTGAGTTTTCATGCTACGAAAAAGTTTGCCCAACTTTTTCAAGTTTGAATGCATGGCCATCCTTGCCACACGTTAAGACAGGCGATAGGAGTGAGTTTCAATGCCTAAATAACCTGGAAAGTCTTAACTGACAAAACTGGACAACTATTTTGGAATTCAGTAGAAGCGAAAAAATGTTTCAAAAGGATAACAAATATCGTGACAAAACGAAAGAAAAGCAAATGTTATACCTTTCTGGGAAACCGCCCACCTACCCCTCCCCTAAGCCAACATTAACATTTACTTCATAGGGCAAAATGTAGGCTTAGGGGTGGGGAAGGTGGGCAATTTCCCAGAAACGTTTAATGATGCATAATTTTTTACTGTATAGTATATTGGAAAGATAGAATTGTTAAATACACGAGAAAGATTTTTTTTTTTGTTTTTCAGACAATACGAACGTTGTGTTAAACACTTATTGACACACCAATAAAGTTTTTTTTTTTTAACTGAACTGCGACCACTTTATTGGAAACCACCCACAATTGTGCCCTCTAAGGGCAGATCGTGGTTACGTGAACGTTGTTGTTTAAACTGAGAGCATTTGACACCGTCAACCACTCCATTTTATTATCCAAATTACATTGACAGAATCAAAGGAAGTACTTTATATGAATCGAAAATTTCCTCATACTTAAAAAATCGCACGCAAATTAAAAACCGACTGTGATGTTAATCGTTTCCATGTTTCCATGCCCTAACTATACCGGACAGCTTATCATGTTCACATACTACCACGAAGAGTGGCATAGAAACCAATCCATTTTGCAATTATTCACGTTCAGTGATAGGTCGCTCCGTTACAGAAACTGCTCCAAAATCACAGTTCTTATATGTGAACCCTATACACACGAACCTGGGCTTGCTGAAACCACATTACAGAGTTTCCATAGTCTACACGCCGAATGCCGAATTCACAAATCTCCCCGTTAGATCCAAGCCAGTCTGGAAGGCAATTTTCAATGTTGTCGTGAGCGTACTCACTGCGTAATTTCGCATGGAAGGAAGGCCGATTCCTGTAAAAATTATATGTACCGGTCATATTAGGTTTAAAAAATATCCGGATTCGTGTGGATAGCTAGGGCCTAGAGTGATTTTAACTGAACCGTGAAACAGGAAGTAGAATACTACGCACTATTATGCACTAATTTCATTGTCTTCCTTTGTTTTCTTGTAGCTATTATGCGCTAGTTGTTAGTATCTGTTTCATGGGTCAAGTAAAATCACTCTAAAGCTGCGCTCGATACATTTCTTAAGTGGTTACTATGTGATATACCCGTGTGGCACGAAATTTTCGCGGGTTCTATTTTTGCGATTTTTCAAGCGATCCGCAAAATAAGTTTCCGCAAATAAAAATTACCGCAAACACTTTTCCCGCAAAAATTTAATATTAGTAATTAGTAAAATAATATTCTCTAACTTAAATACGCTACACAAAAATAAAGCACTGAGAAATCTTGTCTGTTCAATTACAACTTGTCTGTTTCGTTCAGAAACGAAACGGTTTACGTCAACGAAATAATGGTTTTACATGGGGTACGCACACCGTAGTATTGTTTGAAAATATGTATTTCTGCACGTACTCAGTAAAAACGAAAATATTATCAATAATGCTGGGTACTGGGTACTTTCAATGATGAAAATCGCAAAAATTAATTCCAAGCAAGAAAAACCAATCTGTCCTAATAGAAAAAATTACTTCCCGCAAAACACAAAAAATAGCCAATCCGGTATATGATCTCGTAGATCTCCGATTGTTCATCAAATTCAGAACCAAGGATGTATGCAGATGATGCTCATCTACTATATAGATGTCTCAGTGTTCCAAGTAGGCTTCTTTCAGAATCGATATTTGTCAAATATAAACCACTTCCTACCTGCCAATAGATTAATACTCTACATGACAAAAACTGAACTTAAATTAATTTGCAATAACTGAACAGTCTATCCGCTTCCCCAGTTTGGAAATTAATGGTAGATAATTGAATATGGTCAATTTTGCACAATTTCTTGGTGTATTTACTGACGAAATATTAACGTTTGGTAAAGTGATCATATGGACGCAATATCGCAGAAACATTTCTTCTGGTATTGAACTATTAAAGCCCAGAATTATAATTAGCCACTGTGTCAGCCACACGTTGTATGGGGTAACCAGTGTTACAAAAGACCAGTATCTGACAAATTGGAGAGTCTTAAAATCGTGCGGCTTATTCCATTAAAATTGCTGACGCTAACCAGGTAATTAAAAAAAAAAAAGATTTGTGGTAATTCAGAAACTCGACGTCAACGTGTTAAAGCTCTCATATATTATAAATGTATGGTCTTGCATCCGGTTAATAATCTTTAAGATTCATCGATTCAAAGAAGTGATATTGTTGCTTCTTACAACAAATAAGCTCGTTGTTCCCACGTGCTAACTTTTATAGAAAAATTGGCTGTATTTCTTGAAACAGCCTCGAATTTCCTGCAAGCAAAGTTTGGAATCAGTTAATTTTTAAATATTTCTGATACGGCATTCATTAAACAAAGGCTTAGTTTTATTTCTTATACTTATAGGTACTAATATTTGTATTACAAACACCAAAATTGTATAAAAATAGTCTCTAAGGGATACGCTATATTTAGATTTTGTTTTCCTTTGTCTTCCACTATAATGGCAGTAATATCTATTTCAGTATTAATTAATGATGCCTGATGTTTGTATTACCGTGCAAAAATAAAGATGACGATGATGGTGATGATAATGAACGATGTCTTAAAAGTCGTGCAAAAATAATTGGCGAACAAACGGAGTTTTTAACACACTCCGGTTTAATTACCTAAGATAAGGCTATATGAATTGGTCACAATTCACTGCATAGTCAGCCATGCTCCCTTTAAAAAACTCTCGGAATGAATTCTCCAACCCAGCGCAGAAAACTCTTTCGGAACCTCCCCTCCCCCCGTCAGAAAGATACTCAGATAGGTTAAGTAACAAGCTCGGCTCGTTATGCAACGTTTACTACATATATGAGTGTCTTCAACAACAATGCACTTTGCTTTGTATAAGTACCAGCGACAAGTACAGTTAGGAGGCTAAACATGAAGGTGGCGCATATTATTCTGTGTCTTTATGGTTGTTTCCTGCACTTACGTTTTTCTTCAGCGTGTCATTGGAGCTTCCAGTGCCCTTACAGAGCGCAAAGCTGCTGTAAAAAGACAGAGACTGGAACAATGCTAGCGGAGGGGCTTTGTGTTTTTGGAACTTGTGGAGACGGTGTTTGTCGCACCAAACACGATTGTTCACCAAATAAGAGATGCGTCACTACTCCTAGAGATGAACTTCGATTTCGCTGTACGACAGTGTGCTGCACTGATTATGACTGTCGAGAGATGTATGGTGAAAATAGCGGATACATTTGTTCCTACAACGAAGTAATCAAACAGGATCAATGCCTTTTTGAGGAGAACAGTGATTCCACACAGTCGACAATCGACATGCCGGATTCTAATACCGGGTTTGGTACCGGTCGTATCATGTTCATTTCGTTTGGAATAATAGTCTTCTGTATGATTGTCGGCTGCTTGTGCAACTGGATAAAGCGCAGGGAAATGGCCACCAGAAATGCACCTTCAACAGGAAGAGTCAATGCACTGGAAAGAAGGAATGTTGCAACGAGTTTGGTTGAAATACCTGTAGCATCAGTGCAAACGACCTCCATTCACACACAGAGCGAACACTCCAACGGTCTAACCCCTGATGCTACTGCCGTAAGTGGGCCCCCTGTATATATGGAGGTTAAAGACGTACCAGAATGTCCTCCACCAACTTATGAAGAAGCTACAAAGGCCCGCACTGAAAATTAGGCAACTAACAACTTGAGACTTAAACACAACGAGCAAATTAAACCTAGGTTTTTGAAAGTGTACAGGCATATACGTATATCTAGCTATTTAAAAAACCAAAGCTAATGACAAGCTAAAATAAAAAATGTCTTTAGCAAAGACTTCAAGTTATTAAAGTGAGACCGATTGCGTATAGTTGCATTTGGTAATTTTTCTCCACAAAGGTTGGGCCTTTTATTGTAAAAGAGTAGTCTCGAAGTGAGGTTTTTTTGTATTGTTTACTCCTTGGTATTTATATAAAAAGTCTATCTATCGTTAGCTGGAATACTTGTTCTACCGTTCTCTTTTATTGTTACAACTTACCTCGGAAAGTCAGGTGACGACCCATGCATGGCACATCAAATTTAACAATTTTCTCATTAATGTGACAGAGATGGGGTATTGTAATTTACCTCTTGGGGATTGATTTTGTATTCCATTTGAGGAAAACATTGTTAATCGCCGCCCAGGCTGGATATATTGAAACGTCTATAGAATTTAAATTAGTGAATACGAACGGCTTAATCTACGCAATTTGCTCACCGGCACTCCGAATGAAGTCCACTAAAATTCACAAGCTCTCACCAAAGCACAACTAGGAGGAGTCCGAGAATTTTAGGAATTATCTTCTTCGGCCTTCTTATTACTTTTCCATTCTTCTCGGATAAGGTCATAAGTATATCTTTTTCCGTTTACAATATGACGATCTCCTTTGATTGTGGCCTTTGTGCCGCTCAACTTTCTCGCTTCTTTCAATGCGGGTACTCAATTCTCTAACAGCTTGGGGTAAGTCTTCGGCGAGTCTAAGGTCCTGTTTACATGGAGGCGGGGGACACCAGGTAGATGATTAACACGCTAAGTTAGGGTAACCCACCTTTCCAAATATAACTCTGATATGGTCACCCCACTTATCATGTAAACGTGATCAAATTAAAATGAGAGATTATATGGACAGGCGGGTTACCCCACCTCAGTAAGCAGGTTACCAAGCCTACCTGGTGTCCCCAAACTCCATGTAAACAGGCCTTAAAACTACTGCCTTTAAGGTTATGTCTTTCTCGCCGAACCATGTCTCGGTCTTCTCGACAAGTAAAACGAGCGATAACTGGTCTGGGCGTATCTGTTGCCGTGTTTAGACCTACCTAAACGGTGCACTCCGCAAACTTTGTTGACCTGAGTTTGTCTTCATTAATCTTTAAAGTAGATGACATTTAAATCCTTAACAAGGTCTGTACAGTTTTCTCTCTTCGGTTAGGTTCCATCGTCTGCTGTAAATATTTTGTCTTGTTAGCTCGTCTTCGTTTCTCATTTGGTCTTCCTCGCACGTGCTCACTCTCTCATTAACTTCTTGTTTGTCTGCCTGTGTAAATTTGAGTGATTGCCAAGCAAGGTGATTTCTTCGTTCGCCTGGCCTAGCTCAGCTTGCAGGTTATTCAGCCTCCTTGCGTTTGCCTCTTCTTTTCCTTCAAGTGGCGGCCATTTTAAGGGCACAAAATTCAAAATCAATATACCGTAAGGAATCGGAATGACGAGGCTGTACATGCTGCTGAAGAGATTAAATTTGATGATAGGACTCAAGATGAGACAGATGAGGATATTGAATAGGATTTAGTAAACGTTATTTACTAATCACAATACCAGGATAAAGTATGTTTTCTTTTGAACCATACTGATTCATATATCAGCAGGCTGACTTCTACTTTGACAATGGTGATGCTTCTTCAACAGGTTGATATGCGCTGTTGTCAACTTGTTGGAGGCGGACTGAAGTTCTTGGTGTACCGTGATGATTCGCCTCTGTGCTGCCTCTAAATAGGCGAGCTGATCGCCTGCGAATGACTCTAGGAAATGGTTCTCTAAAAACAGCTCCCTTCGTTTGTCATTATAAATCGATGACAGTAAAGCAGAGGCACTGTTCAAAGTTCCGTTTACAGTGATTAAGAAAGACTCGCATTTTGCAACGTCACAGCTGTTGCAGCCGTTTATACCTGAAATGAACTTGTTAATGTTTTGGCACACTCCATACTTCTAGTTCTTCGGTAAAAGATTCGCTTTGTTTCACAGATTATCAATCTTGTTGTTCAGCGTCCATAGCATTTGCTGTTGTGCAAGCAGGTAGGTCCTAAACCCTGATTGCTGTCATAAAACGCGGACTCGTAAATCTCTTGAACGATGCTGTTAAAAACTTCTGTTTCTTGGAGTGTTGGTGTGGCAGAAGATATTTTTGCCAAGGCTCCAAATCTACTGTTACCGATTCATTTCTTAAAACTTGCAGCTGCCCAGAGCGGCCGAAACAGTAAGGCCGGAATACCTGGCGAGGCATATTTTAGTAAGATAGAGAGCTTAATTGAGGACCACTACGTTCGAGGAGAGCTCTTTTTTGAATTTAGCCAAGACGCGGGTGAAGACCAAAAAGATGCAACCTCCACACCATCTTCCTGGTGTAACAACAACAGATAGTTGAAAACCCCTGGTTCCAAGAACCCTGGATAAAACCCCTGGTTATGAGAGTCCTGGTGGCAAGACCCTGGTTATGACATCCCCGGATGTAAGACCCCTCCGTCCAAAACCACTGGCTGTAAGACCCCTAATTGAAAGACCCCTGACTGTAAGACCACTTCTTAAATAACCCCTGGATGTAAGACATCTGGTTGTAACACAAATAGTCGTAAGACCACTAGATGAAAGACCATGGATTGTAAAAACCCATGGTTATCAGACCCCTGGATGTAAGACCCCTAGCTGTGAGACCACTGGTTGTATAAACCCTGTAAGACCCCTGGTAGTAAGAACCCCTCGTTGTAAGACTCCCTGGTTAAGAAAACCCTTGAATATAAGAAACCCCAACTGTAAGAACACCTGGATGTAAGACCCCTAACTGTAAAAGCCCCCTGGTTGTAATAGCCCATGCTTGTAAGAACTCCTGGTTGTATGAACCCTTGGATTTAAGAACCCTGGTTGTAAGAACCCTCGCTTGTAGAAAGCCCTGGATAGGAGAAACCCTGGTTATAAAAAACCCCTGGTTGTAAGAACCCCTGAATGTAAGATCCCTTATTGTAAGAACCACTGGTTGTAAGAACCCCACCGTTTGCAAGAACCCCTGGTTGTAAAACCCCTGGTGGTATGAACCGCTGCATGTAAGACCCCTGAATGTAAGATACCTGGTTGTAAGAAACCATGGTTCTAAGAACCCTTGGTTGTAAGAACCCCTAGATGTAAGAGCCGTGGTTGTAAGAACCCCTTGTTGTAAGACCCCGGGCTGTAAGACCCTTAGATAAAACACCCCTCCTTATAAGACTCCTGGCTGCAACAACCCTGGCTGTAATAACACCCCTGGTTGCAAAACCGCTTGTTGTAAGACCCATGGTTCTAAGGCCACTGGTTTGAAGACCTCTAGTTGTAAGAGCCCTGCCAGTAAGACATGCAACACTCCTTGTTTAAGATCCCTGGCTGTAAGAACCCTTGGTTGTAACAAGCCCTGCTGGTAAGAACCCCTGGTTGTAAGATTCATGGTTTTAGGAATCCCTGGTTATAAAACCCCTAGTTGTAAACACCCCTGGTTGTAAAACCGCGGGTTGTAAGAGCCTCTGGTTGTAAGAACCCCTGGTTTTAAAACCACTGGTTACAAGAACCCCTGCTTGTAAGAACCCCTGGTTGTAACAACCCCTGGTTTTAAAACCACTGATCATAAGAACCCCATGTTGTAAGAACCCCTGGTTGTAAGACCCCTAGTTATAAGAATCCCATGTTGTAAGACCCCTGGTTGAAAGAACCCCTGGTTATAAGACCCCTTACTTTAATGACCCTGCTTTTAAAACCGCTCGTTATAACAACCCCTTTCATTCATTCATTCATTCATTCATTCATAGTTTATTTGGTAAAGCAGGTTAAGTTAAGCAAAGTACCAAGCTTTTTGAAAAAAATCCACTTTTCAGCATAAAACAACCAAATCTGTCTATTTCATGTAAAATCAGGTGAAAAAGTTGGTAAAAGGCCATTTTTAGGTTTTTTGATTAACCCATTCGCCCCTGAACCGCCCGTAACCGCCCGTGCGGATCCAGGTCCTTTCCACCCATTGTGACGTCATCAGTTTTAACGGTCAAGGACAACTTTCTTCGCTAACTTGTGCAGAGTGAAGAGACCTTTCAAACCATACCAGAATGAGCACAATTCAGTCAAGGACACCGGAGAAAAAAGCAAAAAACCACGTGACATTGACCTGAAAATCTCCATGAAAATCTTGTTCCATTACCCACCTACCTTTCCTTTCACCTAATCCTAAGATCCTAAAAGCTTTCCTAAAAACTCTTCCCACCAAAATGAAGCCTACTAAATGCCCAGCAAGAGAAAAAAAAAATGAGGCAAGAAAAGCGAAAAAAGAAGGGAGGAGAGAAAGCGAAAAGTAAAAGTCAAGACTGCTGTGTCACTTTTAAACCCAAAAACTGTCGAAATTTTGCTTTCTGCGCATGCCCGAACTTCTCAAGCTGATATTTTGCATCTGGATCAGAAGGCCGCGAAGTGTTCGACCTGTAAACCAGTTTGTGGTAAGTTTTAGCTCTTTATAGCACGACAGTGAGCAGAAAACCACTCGACTAGCTTCAAAACGCGTTTTTCGGCAAAATCTCCAGGAGCGAATGGGTTAAAAGGCAGCTAAAGCTGATGTGGACCTGCTGATAAACTATCTATTGATGATATACAAATAAAATTTTAAAAAATGTACAGAAAATAGGTATATAAAAAGAATAAGAACACAGTAGTAAGATAAAAGACTAAAAGTTAAGAACAAATCAATTAAAATACTAATTCATCTTGCTGAAATTTATGTTCTCGCGCAAGGAGCTGTTTTTTTTAAGAAGCTTTTTAAAAATGTTTAGACTTGGTGCTCTATTTAAATTGTCTGGAATGGAGTTCCAGAACAAAGCTCCCCTATATCTTAATGAATTCCTGCCCACCTCTAGGTTAAAGCGGGGAACCTCAAACTCACTGCTATTGCGTAGATCATAACAGCAATTGCTACTACTAAAAAGCCTAATTATGTTATCTGGTAGCTCAGATTTGTAAACTTGATACATAAAAGTCAGTAACTTTCTCTTGTACATGGAATTAATCGATTACCATCCAGCTATTGTTATAGCTTCTTGGTTGCTAACATCAGATAGCCTATAGATAATCTTGGCTGTCCTGGCGTGGATATGCTCCACTTCATGTAATAATGTAGGTGAGCAGGTACCCCAAACTAAATTGCAATAAGTGACAGTGGGAATAATACTTGTAAAATAAATAGACTGTAAGGTATCCTTTGTTAAATACTTGAGCCTTTTTAGCCGATTTACTTTCTGGCCAAAGGACCTAGAAATTAATTTAATATGGCTAAGCCAAGACAACTGATTGTCAATAATAATTCCTAAACACTTAGTTTCAGTCACCAAATCTAGGACCTTGTTTCCTAACACAACAGGCTTTAGGGGTCCACAAAAGGGTTTATGAGTCAAAATCATGGCTTCTGACTTCCCTGTATGTATGGTCAGCTTGTTGTTTCTGCACCACAGGTTGATACTTGCTAGGGCTTTGTTTAACTTATCAATAACTACTACCACGTTGTCACCAACCACAGACAAGGTTGTATCGTCCACATACATCGCCAGTTCACCTTCAGTAACTGCATCAGGGAGATTATTGACATAATAAGAGAAGAATCTTGGCCCAAGCAAGGAACCTTGTGGCACTCCGCAACAGACATTCCTTGTCTGTGAGGTACAACCGTTTACAAGGGCAAACTGCTTCCCGTTGTTAAATAACAAATCATCCAATTCAGAAGATTTCCAGTTATAACGATGGCTTCTAATTTGTATCTCAGAATAGTATGAGATACCGTATCAAAAGCCTTCGGAATGTCTATATACACAACTCAAACTACCTGCCCATTATCCCAATGCTAATAATAATAATAATAATAATAATAATAATCTTTATTTCTTAAGATAAAATTACATATCCTAAGTTAAAATATAAACTCAAAAAACTATATACATATCATATCTAAAAATTATTCTGTTACTAAAAATGTCTTAAACCTGTCAGTGTAGATTCTAGGGACAGAGACTGACGTATTTCTAAGATTGTACCTCGTGTTCTTTTCCCTAGGTAAAAACTGGAAGAATGGACATTCGGGGTCATTCGATCTTTTTTTGTAGAGTGTCTTGTCCGCCTTCTATAGCAAGTCCCTGATATTTACATTCTTGGACATAAACTTTCTTTTCATACACCGGTCTAAAAAGTTGTGTATTACAGAAAGGTCGGAATCTGAGGCACCATAAACCGGCAGAGTGTAAGAAAAATTTGGTAAAACTATTGCGTTAAAAAGGTGATCTACTTCCTCCTGGGACATTCCTTCCTTACGTAAAGATCCTAATACGAATAATGACTTGTTCGCCTTAATTACCTTCGCGCGCACGTGACTACTGTATTTACAATTTTGTTGGAAAGTAACACCTAATATGGATAACTCTGCGCACTGCGGTATATTACTAACTGACGCGATGTCCTGACTTGCTTCCAGGTTTCAGTTAGATGTATCAAAAGACCCTCAGTTGACCTGCCAGCTCGGAATCCCCATTGGTTATTACTTAAAGTCCTGTATCTGCGATAAATTCGTCCAGGCCTTCGCATACTATTGCTTCTAGGAGCTTGCTAGGAACACTTAACATCTGCAGAGGGCGATAATTTCCCCTGTCTGATGCATTACCCTTCTTATAGATGGTATGCATTCTTGATATCTTCCATTGTGTAGGTACAGTGGATTCCTTTAGACTGCGCTTAAACACAGTGTACAATCGGTTCACCATTGTTTCACCTAGAAGGTGAAAATCTCGAGGGGATATAGAATCAGGACCTAAAGTCTTACTTGGATTAATTGTGCTAAGGCGTGTTAACAGCTTGTCTTCATCAAATGGAGCTTGTGAAATTAGGGGCGAGACTTTATACAAGTGAGTCATATTAATGAAACCCTCTGCAGAGTTAATTTTGGAGGCAAGGGTTAATCCTATTGCTGTAAAGTAATCATTCATAGCCTCAGCTTTTACCACATTATCAACGATAATATTGTTTGATTATGTACAACTTTTTGAGCTTTTTTGTCTTTTTTTTTTTTCATTGTTTTATTATTTACAACTTTTTGAGCTTTTTTGTCATTTTTCCTTTACCTTTTTTTATCAATAATCTTAAGTCCTTCGTTATACATAACTTTAAGGGGCACAATATTAGTTTATCTAGATGTGCCCCTCTCCTCTCCTTCCAATATACAATGTAATTCAATTTAAGTGTTGTAATTTCTATTTTACGCGTTTATTTCCTTTGTAAATCTTTATCTGTTACTATATTATATTTTTTTTCAGTTATATTTACATAACTATGTATCAGCTAGGATTTGGAGGAATAAATAAAATGAAAAAAAAAAAATGAAAAAAATGATAATATTGTTTTCATCATCCCTGATTGGGCCAATCAGAGATTGCACCTTTTTATTGGTTAATTTTCCGACCAGCCTCCAGAAGTCCTTGCTTGATTTGTCCTCAGGAGATAAGTAACTTCATTCCTAAGTTTTTTATATTCATCCCATGATTCTTTAGTACCAGTTTCCTTTGCAAGATTGAGAGCTTTGAATCGCCTATTCTTAGTTTTCCCTATATGAGAGTTCATCCATGGTAAACTGTTGGAGCAAACTTTAGCTCTCCTTTCTGACAGGTGTTCGTTTAAGATGTTCTTATAAATGGTTTCCCAAGCACATGTCATATCATCAATATTGTCAAAGGTTTCAATTACAAGCCAAAGAGCACACTCTATGTCATATTTCAAGTTCTTGATCTTGAGATGCTTGAAATTTTGAAAGTAACACTTTGGAGGAGTCTTGCCTTTATGAAGGTTGATTGAGCTACAAATAAGGCAGTGATCAGATAAGCCAAGGTCAAAAACCCTTGAAGCAATTATTTTAGAATTATCACTTGTTATAAGGAGATCAATTATAGTAGAGGATGTTTCAGTCACTCTAGTTGGTTCTTTAATGATAATGTGAAGATCAAGACTGCCAAGAATTCTTGAGAGTCTTCTGCACCTCGTAGCCCCTTGCCAGTAGATCTTGGATGCTTGTAAGACAACTGTTTGTAAGAACCCCTGGTTGTAAGACAGCTTGTTGTGAGATCCTCTGGTTACAAGAAGCCCTGCTTGTTAGAACCCCAGGTTTTTAGAACCGCTGGTCGAACGACCCCTGCTTGTAAGAACCCCTGGTTTAAGAACCTCTTGTTGTAAGACCCCTCGTTGTAACAACCCCCGGTTGCACGACCTGTGTCTTTAAAAACGTCTGGTTGAAAGGCCCCTAGTTGTATGAAAGCCATGTTGAAGACCTTTGCTTGTAAGAAAAACTGGTTGTAAGACCCCTGGCTAAAAGAACCCCTCTTTGTAAGAACAACTGGTGGAAGACCCTTGGTTGAAAAAAACCCTGATTGTGAGACCACTTGTTGTACGAACCCCTGGTTGTAAGACCCCTTGTTGTAAGAACGCCAGGTGGTAAAAACCACTGGTTTTAACACCCTGCTTGTAAGAACCCTTAGTTGTTAGAAGCCCTGCTTGTAAAACCCCTTGTTGTAAGACCCCAGGCTTTAAGAACCACTGGTTTTAAAACAACTGGTTATAAAACCCCTGCTTGTAATACCCCTGGTTGTAAGAACCACTGGATGTAAGACCCCATGTTGTAATATCTCCATGCTGTAAGACCCCTACTTGTAAGAACCCCTGAATTTTAGAAACCCTGGTTGTCAGAACCCTGGTTGTTAGAACCCCTGGTTGTAAGACCCCTGGTTGTAAGAACCCCTGGTTGTAAGAGCCCCTGGTTATAAGAACCCCTGGATGTAAGAACCTCTGGTTGTAAAAACCCCTGATTGTAAGAACTCCTGGTTGTAAGACCCCTTGTTGTAAGAACCCCTGGTTGTAAGACCCCTTGTTGTAAGAACGCCAGGTGGTAAAAACCACTGGTTTTAACACCCTGCTTGTAAGAAACCTTAGTTGTTAGAAGCCCTGCTTGTAAAACCCCTTGTTGTAAGACCCCAGGCTTTAAGAAACACTGGTTTTAAAACAACTGGTTATAAAACCCCTGCTTGTAAGACCCCTGGTTGTAAGAACCACTGGATGTAAGACCCCATGTTGTAATATCTCCATGCTGTAAGACCCCTACTTGAAGAACCCCTGAACTTTAGAAACCCTGGTTGTAAGAACCCTGGTTGTAAGACCCCTGGTTGTAAGAACCCCTGGTTATAAGAACCCCTGGATGTAAGAACCCCTGGTTGTAAAACCCCTGGCTGTAAGAACTCCTGGTTGTAAGAAGCCGATGTTGTAAGACCCCTGGTTGTAAGACACATGGTCGAAAGAACTCCTGGATATAAGACCCCTTGTTGTAAGAACCTCAGGTGGTAAGAACCCTTGGTTGTAAGACCCCTCGTTGTAAGAACCCTGGTTTTAAGACCCCTGGCTGAAAGAACTCCTGGTTGTAACAGACCTAGTTGTAAGAAGAACCCGATGTTGGAAGACTCTGGTTGTGAGAACTGCTCGTTATAACACCCTTTGATGTAAGAACCCCTGGTTGTAAGAAGCCGTAGGTGTTAGACCCCTGGTTGTAAGCGCCCCTGATTGTAAGACCCCTGGTTGTAAGAACCCCTGCTTATAAGAACCCCTGGTTGTAAGACCAATGGTTGCAAAAACCCCTGCTTGTAAGACTCCTGGTTGTAAGAACCCCTGGTTGTAAGACTCCTTGTTGTAGGAACCCCTGGTTGTAAGACCCCTGGTTGTGAAAACCCCTGATTGTAAAACCCCTTGTTGTAAGACCCCAGGCTTTAAGAACCACTGGTTTTCAAACAACTGGTTATAAAACCCCTGCTTGTAAGAACCACTGGATGTAAGACCCCATGTTGTAATATCTCCATCTTGTAAGACCCCTACTTGTAAGAACCCCTGAATTTTAGAAACCCTTGTTGTCAGAACCCTGGTTGTTAGAACCCCTGGTTGTAAGACCCCTGGTTGTAAGAACCCCTGGTTGTAAGAACCCCTGGATGTAAGAACCCCTGGTTGTAAAAACCCCTGATTGTAAGAACTCCTGGTTGTACGACCCCTTGTTGTAAGAACCCCTGGTTGTAAGACCCCTTGTTGTAAGAACGCCAGGTGGAAAAAACCACTGGTTTTAACACCCTGCTTGTAAGAACCCTTAGTTGTTAGAAGCCCTGCTTGTAAAACCCCTTGTTGTAAGACCCCAGGCTTTAAGAAACACTGGTTTTAAGACAACTGGTTATAAAACCCCTGCTTGTAAGACCCCTGGTTGTAAGAACCACTGGATGTAAGACCCCATGTTGTAATATCTCCATGTTGTAAGACCCCTACTTGAAGAACCCCTGAATTTTAGAAACCCTGGTTGTAAGAACCCTGGTTGTTAAAACTTCTGGTTGTAAGACCCCTGGTTGTAAGAACCCCTGGTTATAAGAACCCTTGGATGTAAGAACCCCTGGTTGTAAAACCCCTGGCTGTAAGAACTCCTGGTTGTAAGAAGCCGATGTTGTAAGACCCCTGGTTTTAAGAACCCCTGCTTATAAGAACCCCTGGTTGTAAGACCAATGGTTGCAAAAACCCCTGCTTGTAAGACTCCTGGTTGTAAGAACCCTTGGTTGTAAGACTCCTTGTTGTAGGAACCCCTGGTTGTAAGACCCCTGCTTGTAAAAACCCCTGATTGTAAAACCCCTTGTTGTAAGACCCCAGGCTTTAAGAAACACTGGTTTTAAGACAACTGGTTATAAAACCCCTGCTTGTAAGAACCCCTGGTTGTAAGACTCCATGTTGTAGGAACCCCTGGTTGTAAGACCCCTGGTTGTAAAAACCCCTGATTGTAAAACTCCTTGTTGTAAGAACCCCTGGTTTTAAGACCCCCTGGCTTTAAGACTACTGCTTGTAAGAACGCCTGGTTGTAAGACTCCTGGTTGTAACAACCCTCGATTGTAAGACCCTTGGTTGTAAGAGAACCTAATTGTAAGACCCTTGGTTGTAAGAACCGCTGGTTGTCAGCACCCCTACTTGTAAGATCCCTGGTTGTAAGAACCCCAGGTTGTAAAACCCCTGGTTGTAAGACGACTGCTTCCAAGAAGCCCTCGTTGTAAGACCCCTGGTTGAAAGAAGCCCTGGTTGTGAGAATCCTGGTTGTAAGAACTTCAGGTTGTAAGAACCCCTGGTTGTAAGACCCCTGGTTTTAAAATCCCCTGGCTGTAAGAACTCCTGGTTGTAAGAACCCCTGGTTGTAAGACCCCTGGTTGTAAGAACCCCTGGTTGTAAGAACTCTATTTGTAAGACTCCTACTTGTAAGAACCTCTGGTTGTAAGAACTCTATTTGTAAGATTCCTGCTTGTAAGAACCCCTGGTTGTAAGAACCCCTGTTTGTGAGAAGCCCTGGTTGTAAGAATCCCTGAATGTAAGAGCCCTGCTTGTAAGAGCCCCTGATTGTAAGACCCCTGATTGTAAGACCCCTGGTAGAAACAAGCCCTGGTTGTAAGAATCCTGGTTGTAAGAATCCCTGAATGTAAGACCCCTGCTTGTAAGAGCCCCTGATTGTAAGACCCCTGCTTGTAAGAGCCCCTGATTGTAAGACCCCTGGTTGTAAGAACCCCTGATTGTAAGACCCCTGGTAGAAAGACTAGGGATGACTAGGGATGACATGTGCGTGGAAAGGTTATGATTAGAACTAGTCACCCAAGTCTTTCAAGTCGCCCAGACTAGGGTGACTTGATTGACAAGGGTGACTAGGGTGACTAGGATGACTTGGGTGACTAGGGTGACTAGGGTGACTAGGGTGACTTAAGTGACTACGGTGACTTGGGTGACTAAGGTGACTGGGGTGAATTGGGTGAATAGGGTGACTTGGGTGACTTGGATGACTAGCGTGACTTGGGTGAGTAGGGTGACTAGGGTGATTGGGGTGACTATAGTGACTAGGGTGACTACGGTGTCTAAGGTTGCTTGGGTGACTAGGATGACTTGCATGAATAGGTTGACTAGGGTTACTTAGGTGACTAGGGTGACTAGGGTGACTTAAGTGAGGTACGGTGACTTGGGTGACTAGGGTGACTGGGGTAAATTGGGTGAATAGGGTGACTTGGGTGACTTGGATGACTAGCGTGACTTGGGTGAGTAGGGTGACTAGCGTGATTGGGGTGACTATGGTGACAAGGGTGACTTCAGTGACTAGTGTGACTACGGTGTCTAAGGTTGCTTAGGTGACTAGGATGACTTGCGTGAATAGGTTGATGAGGGTTACTTAGGTGACTAGGATGACTTGGGTGACTAGGGTGACTTAAGTGACTACGGTGACTTGGGTGACTAGAGTGACTGGGGTAAATTGGGTGAATAGGGTGACTTGGGTGACTTGGATGACTAGCGTGACTTGGGTGAGTAGGGTGACTAGGGTGATTGGGGTGACTATGGTGACAAGGGTGACTTCGGTGTCTAGTGTGACTACGGTGTCTAAGGTTGCTTGGGTGACTAGGATGACTTGCGTGAATAAGTTGACTAGGGTTACTTAGGTGACTAAGGTGACTTGGGTGACTTGGGTGACTTGGGAGACTTAGGGATGATTGGGATGAACAAGGTGACCGGGATGACTAAGGATGATTAGGGATGACTAGGGATGACCAGAGATGACTAGGGATGACTAAAGATGACTAAGTATGTGGAAGATGACTAGGGATGGCTATGGATTACTAGGGATGACCGGGATGACTAGGGATGATTGGGATAACTAGGGATAATCGGGATGACTAGGGATAATTGGGATAAGTAGGGATGACTAGGGATGACCGAGGTGACTAGAGATGACTAGGATGACTAGCATTACTAGAGATGACCAGGGATGACTTGGAGTGAATTGACCAGGGATGACTGGGATGACTAGCGATGACTGGGGGTGACTAGGAATGACTAGCGATCACTAGGGATGACTGGGATGACTAGGGAGGACTACGGATAACTACTATGACTATGGATGGCTGGGATGACTGAGAATGTATGGGGATGACTGGGATGACTAGCGATGACTAGGGATGATAAGGGATGACTTGAGATGACTAGGGATAACTACTGATGACTGGGATAAGTACGGATGACTAGGGACGACTGGGATGCCTGGGATGACTAGGTTGAGTAGGATAATTAGAGATGACTAGGGATGACCTACATGACTACAATGACAAGGATAACCAGGGATAACTAGGGATGACTAGGGATGACTTGGGATGACTAGAGATGACTGGGATGACTAGGGATGACTATGGATGAGTAGGGAAAACTAGGTATGACTAGGAATGACTGGGATGAGTAGGGGTGACAAGGGATGACTAACGATGACTGGGATGACTAGGGATGAGTAAGACGACTAGTACGACTAGGGATGACCAGGGATGACTAGGGATGACTAGGGATGACTACGAATGGCTGGGATGACAAGGGATAACTGGGATGACTTCGGATGACTGGGATGACTAGGAATGACTAGGATGACTAGGGTTGACTGGGATGACTCGGTATGACTCGGTATGACTAAAGCATGACTAGGGATGACTAGGGATGATTAAGATGGTTAGGGATGACGGTGGTGACTAGAGATGACTAGGATGACTAGGAATGACAGAGGGATGAATAGGGATACCTGGGGTGACCAGGGATGACTTGCGATGACTAGGGATCACTGTGTTGACGAAGGATGACTAAGGAAGATTTAGATAACAAGGGATGACTAGGGATGACTGCGATGAGTCGGGATGATTGGGGTGAACAGGGATGACTAGGGATGACTAGGGATGACTGGGAATGACCATGGATGACTAGGGATGACTAAGATGAGTTCGGATAACTAGCGATAACAAGGGATAACTAGGGATGACTAGAGATGACTAGAATAACCAGGGATGACTATGGATGACTAGGGATGATTGGGATGACTAGGGATGATTGGGATGACTAGGGATAATTGGAATGACTAGGTATGACTAGGAATGACGAGGGATGACTAAGGATGACCAGTGATGACTTGGGATGATTAGGATGACTAGGAATCCCTGGGATGACTAGGAATGACTAGGGATCATTAGAATGACTAAGGATATCTAGTCATGACAAGAATGACTAGCGAGGAGTAGGGATGACTATAGGGGTAACTAGGGATGACTAGAGCTGAGTAGGGATGACTAAGGATTACTGGGATGACCAGACTAGGATGGCTAGAGATCACTAGGCATGACTAGGATGACTAGAATAACAACGACAACTAGGCATAACTAGGATGCCTAGGGATGATAAGGGATTACCAGAGATGACTGGGAATGACTAGGCATGACTAAGCATGACTGGGATGACTGGGGATGACTAGTTATGAGTAGGGATGACTAGGGATGACTAGGGATTAGTAGGGATAACTGGGATCACTAAGGATGATTCGGATAAACAGGGATGTTTGGAACGACTAGGGATGACAAGAGATGACTAAGAATAGGTAAGGATGACTAGGATGACTAGGGATGACTAAGGATGATTGGGATGACTAGGGATGACTACGGATGACTAGGGATGGTTGGGATAAATAGGGATGACAGGGATGACTAACGATGACTAGGGATGCTTTGGATGACTAGGAATGACTAGGGATAATTGGGATGATTAAGGATAAGTGGGGATGACTAGGATGAGTAGGGATGACTAAGGATGCCTAGGGATGACTGGGATGACCAGGGAGGACTAGGGATGACGAGGGATGACTGGGAAGAATTGGGATGACTACGGATGACTAGACATGACTAGGGATGACTGGGATGACTAGGTATGATTTGGATGACCAAGAATGATTCGAATGACAAGGGATGAGTACAGATGACTAGGAATGACAACCGAGGACTAGGATGACTAGGATGACTGGGCTGACTGGCATGATTAGGGATGACTAGCACGACTAGGGATGACTGGAATGTTAATGGATCACTATCGATGACAACGAATAACTGCCATAACTATGGATAGCTTGGATGACTGAGAATGCCTGGGGATGACTGGGATGATTAGCGATGACTATGTGTAACTAGGAATGACTAGCGATCACTAGGGATGACTGGGATGAATAAGGATGACCGGGGTGAACACAGAGAATAATATGACTAAGCTGACAAGGGATGACTAGGGAGGACTACGGATAACTGCCATGACTATGGATGGCCGGGACGACTAAGAATGCCAGGGGATGACTGGGATGACTAGGAATGGTTAGGGATAATTTGGTTTGACTAGAGAAAACTACGGATGATTAGGGATGACTATGCATAACTGGGATAAGTACGGATGACTATGGATGAGAGGGATTCCTGGAATGAAAAGGTTAAGTACGATGACTAGAGATGACAAGGGATGACCTAGATGACTAGAATGACAAGGATAACTAGGGATAACTAGCATGCCTAGGGATAAATAGGGATGACTAGAGATGACTAGGGATAACTAGGTTTTATGCGTATAAATATCTTAAAACTTAATTAAAGTCATTATATTCAACAAGAAATTTTGCCCACAATTACATACATAGTAAACTACCTAAATTGTGTAAATTTTTAATTAAGCTTAATTACCCAGTAAAAATTTCTAAAACAATTTGCCGTCCGATAGTGAACACCATATTGCCTCTAATTACAAATGTTATGTGTGGTTGCCTACGACCAACCTGGAAATCAGCTTTTCTTGTGTGAGGCTAGCGCAGGTAAATAATTTCATGTTGTAGTTATTAAAAACCCTATAACCCATTGTAACACCCCTGTAACCATCTGTAACAATCTCTAACCATCTATTACTGTCTGTAACCCCTTGCAACCGTCTGTAACCCCTTGTAATCCCTTGAAACCCCTTGTAACCCCCTGTAACCTACAGTAACCACTTGTAACCCCTTGCAACCCCTTGTAACCCCTTGTAAACCCCTGTAATCTCCATTAACCCCTTGTAACCCTTTGCAACCCTCTGTAACCCCTTGTAACCCACTGTAAACTACTGTAACCCCTTATAACCAAATGTAACCCTATCTAACCCTCTGTTACCCGTTGTCACCCCCTGTAACCCCTTATAACCCCTGAAACCCCTTGTAATCCCTTGTAACCCCTTGTAACCCCCTGTAAACCCTTGTAACCTCCTGTAGAATCTTGTAACCCCTTGTAACCCCTGTAACCCTTTCTAACCCCCTATAACCTCTTGTAACCCCCTGTAACCCCTTATAACCCCTTGTAACCCCTTATAACCCATTGTAACCCCCTATAATCCCGAGTAACCTTTTGTAACCCCTATAACCTCATGTTACGCCCTGTTACTTACTTTTATAACTGTTTGTCCGTGTCGAATACTTCTAGAGAGCAACTGAAAGATAAATCGCAAAATAATTCCAAACTGTACAGGTAAAGACATTACGAGTCTTCCATATGTCATTAGATTGGTAGGTTGATAAATTGAAATAGAAAAGCCTCAAAATCAGGCATTATTTTATAGAAGAGCAGGTTGGCACGCACGTCACGTCACGGCGGCCATGTTGGTGCTCAAGAACAAAAGCTTTCCTCACCTCTGGGAACTAAACTCTATTTTCATGTAAATTCTTCCAGAAAAAATTCTATTCTTTTGACCCCCAACATGGCCGCCTTGTCACATGGTTGCAAACCAAGGATAGGGCTACCCTAATGTACAAAATCCTCTATGATCATTACCTTCCCCCCATGTGAGAGTCTCGATCCTTTACAAAACTCAATGATGGTTAAGTCAACTATAACCTTAGGAATCTTGAGACTGCATGATCTGATCGAGCACTAATCCAAGGCCAAAAACTCATTTCCTCAAACACACATGCAGTGCTAGGTATAGTGGTGAAACGAATGCTCTGGGACAATCTTTCTTACCACGCAAAAAGAGCACAGTTGGTTTTAGAATTTAAAAGCAAACTTCTTGCTCTTTGCCTTTTGCTGGATCTCTCTGATTTTTTAATTTGTATGCGTATAAATATCTTAAAACTTAATTAAAGTCATTATATTCTACAAGAAATTTTGCCCACCATTACATACATAGTAAACTACCTGAAATGTGTAAATTTTTACTTAAGCTTAATGACCCTGCAAAAATTTCTAAAAAATTTTGCATTCCGATAGTGAACACCATATTGCTTCTAAATTCAATTGTGATCTGTGGTTGCCTACACCCAACCTGGAAATCAGCTTTTGTGGCATGTTGTGTGAGGCTAGCGCAGGTAAATAATTTCATGTTGTAGTTATTAACCACCCTATAACCCATTGTAACACCCCTATAATCATCTGTAACCATCTGTTACTGTCTGTAACCCCTTGTAACCCCTTGTAACCCACTGTAACCCCTTGTAATCCCTTGTAACCCCTTGTAACCCCCTGTAACCCCTTGTAACCCCATGTAACCTCTTGTAACCCCTTGTAACCCCCTGTAACCCTTTGTAATCCCCTGTAACCTCTTGTAACTCCCTGTAACCCCTTGCAACCCCATGTAACCTCTTGTAACCCCTTGTAACCCCCTGTAACCCTTTGTAACCCCCTGTAACCTCTTATAACCCCCTGTAACCTCTTATAACCCCCTGTAACTCCTTGTTACCCCCTGTAATCCCAAGTAACCTTTTGTAACCCCTATAAATTCATGTTACACCCTGTTACTTACTTTTATAACTCTTGTAACCCCCTGTAACCCCTTGTAATCCCTTGTAACCCCTTGTAACCCCCTGTAACCCCTTGTAACCCCCTGTAACCTCTTGTAACCCCCTGTAACCCCTTGTAACCCCCTGTAACCCCTTGTAACCCCCTATAATCCCAAGTAACCTTTTGTAACCCCTATAAATTCATGTTACGGCCTGTTACTTACTTTTATAACTGTTTGTCCGTGTCGAATACTTGTAGAGAGCAACTGAAACATAAATCGCAAAATAATTCCCAACTGTACAGGTAAACACATTACGAGTTTACCATATGTCATTAGATTGGTAGATTAATAAACTGAAATAGAAAAGCCTCAAAATCAGGCATTATTTTATAGAAGAGCTGGTTTCCACGCACGTCACGTCACGGCGGCCATGTTGGTGCTTAAGAACAAAAGCTTTCCTCTCCTATGGCAACTAAACTCTATTTTCATGTAAATTCTTCCAGAAAAAATTCTATTCTTTTAACCCCCAACATGGCCGCCTTGTCACATAGTTGCAAACCAAGGATAGGGCTACCCTAATGTACAAAATCCTCTATGAACATTACCTTCCCCCCATGTGAGAGTCTCGATCCTTTACAAAACTCAATGATGGTTAAGTCAACTATAACCTTAGGAATCTTAAGACTGCATGATCTGATCCAGCACTAATCAAAGGGCCAAAACTCATTTCCTCAAACACACATGCAGTGCAAGGTATAGTGGTGAAACCAATGCCCTGGGACAATCTTTCTTACCACGCAAAAAGAGCACAGTTGGTTTTAGAATTAAAAAGCAAACTTCTTGCTCTTTGCCTTTTGCTGGATCTCTCTGATTTTTTAATTTGTATGCGTATATATATCTTAAAACTTAATTAAAGTCATCATATTCTACAAGAAATTTTTTCCCACCATTACATACATAGTAAACTACATGAAATGTGTAAATTTTTACTTAAGCTTAATGACCCTGCAAAAATTTCTAAAAAATTCTGCATTCCGATAGTGAACACCATATTGCTTCTAATTTCAATTGTGATGTGTGATTGCCTACACCCAACCTGGAAATCAGCTTTTGTTGTGTGAGGCTAGCGCAGGTAAATAATTTCATGTTGTAGTTATTAACCACCCTATAACCCATTGTAACACCCCTGTAATCATCTGTAACCATCTGTTACTGTCTGTAACCCCTTGTAACCCCTTGTAACCCCCTGTAACCCCCTGTAACCTCTTGTAACCCCTTGTAACCCCTTGTAACCCCCTGTAACCCCTTGTAATCCCTTGTAACCCCTTGTAACCCCCTGTAACCCCTTGTAACCCCCTGTAACCTCTTGTAACCTCTTGTAACCCCCTGTAACCCTTTGTAACCCCCTGTAACCTCTTGTAACCCCCTGTAACCCCTTGTAACCCCCTGTAACCCCTTGTAACCCCCTATAATCCCAAGTAACCTTTTGTAACCCCTATAAATTCATGTTACGCCCTGTTACTTACTTTTATAACTCTTTGTCCGTGTCGAATACTTGTAGAGAGCAACTGAAAGATAAATCGCAAAATAATTCCAAACTGTACAGGTAAAGACATTACGAGTTTACCATAAGCCATTAGATTGGTAGATTGATAAACTGAAATAGAAAAGCCTCAAAATCAGGCATTATTTTATAGAAGAGCTGGTTTGCACGCACGTCACGTCATGGCGGCCATGTTGGTGCTTAAGAACAAAAGCTTTCCTCTCCTCTGGGAACTAAACTCTATTTTCATGTAAATTCTTCCAGAAAAAATTCTATTCTTTTGACCCCCCACATGGCCGCCTTGTCACATGGTTGCAAACCAAGGATAGGGCTACCCTAATGTACAAAATCCTCTATGATCATTACCTTCCCCCCATGTGAGTGTCTCGATCCTTTACAAAACTCAATGATGGTTAAGTCAACTATAACCCTAGGAATCTTGAGACTGCATGATCTGATCGAGCACTAATCCAAGGCCAAAAACTCATTTCCTCAAACACACATGTAGTGCTAGGTATAGTGGTGAAACGAATGCTCTGGGACAATCTTTCTTACCACGCAAAAAGAGCACAGTTGGTTTTAGAATTTAAAAGCAAACTTCTTGCTCTTTGCCTTTTGCTGGATCTCTCTGATTTTTTAATTTGTATGCGTATAAATATCTTAAAACTAGTAGTTATATAATGATGCCATGGTACTCACTCACTTTGTACTTTTTTCCGTCATTTTTCAATTATTTCCATCATACATCTCCAAAAGTCAATGACGGAATTTAGACTAACAAATTTTTGTACTTTTTTAAATTAATTTCTGAGTTTATCTTCTGTCATTGTTCAATTAATTTGTGTCTTACGTCTTGTACTTTTTTCTGGTTATTTTCTATCATTGACTTTTTTTTCTGATCATTTACGTCATTAGCTGATTAAGTACTGTTATCAACTATTTTCTGGTAAAAGCTGTTATCTAAAATTGAATCAGAAAAATAAAATGATTTAAAGAAATTAATATAATAAGATTATAAAGGGAAATGGCTGAAAAATCGCTTATAACTGATAAAGATTACAAGAGTTTATCTTTGGCTGAATTAAAAAAAATATTAAACCAGAAAAAACAAATAATAAGGGAAAATTATAAAGAATTAACTGAAAAAGAAAAAATAATTCGTGATATTAGAAAAGTAGATAAACTCAATGAAAAAATAAAAAAAGGTGTTAATATCAAAAAAGAATGGAAAAAGAAATTAAAACCCAAAAAGATAAAATCATTTGATGAGTATTTTCAAGAATGTATTAAAAATAAAGAAATCCCAGAAGATACCCCTCCTTATTTTCGTGAGGCTCTTGAGAGAGCTATTAAGGAGCATAATCAAGGAGTTGTAAAAGAAAAGTCAGCTTTAGATGAATTTGCTAAAAAACATATAATAAAGGGAGAACCTGGTATTACTCCCTTACAGTTTTTTGGAAATAAAATAACTATTCTTAAAGATTTTATTAGAAATCATCGAAATATCAAAGTAAAGTTTGGCTTGGTTTGTATGATGGAAAGAGAGGAATTCGATGATAAACATATAATTAAAATTCAGGACAAAGCATATTTTCATTCAGATACTTATATTAATCTCAAATCAACTGATGTAAAAAATTTACTTAAAAAAATTATCAGTAACATCACAGAAAAGATTAATATTTATCAACAAAATGGTAGTGGGTGGTATTTTAAAGAAGTTATTCATCTTGAGATTCATACTGTTAAATTCAGTCCAATGAAAGGTTCTTCTTATATTCCTCTTCCAGATTGGATTATGAGAAAAAAAGCAATTGTTAGTATTCGAAATAAAGATTCTAAATGTTTTTTGTGGTCTATACTTCGTTATCTTCATCCAAGAGAAAAGAATGATTGTCGTTTGGCAGATTTAAAACAATATGAGCATGAGCTTAATATTCCAAAGGGATTTACTTTTCCAGTTAAAAGCAGAGACATTACCAAATTTGAAACTATTAATCCAGATTTACCAGGTATAAATGTATTTTCAGTTACTCACAAAAATAAGTTTTATCCTCTCCGGATGGCGTTACCCGACCCTCAAAAATCAATAGATTTATTTTTTTATGAAGAGAATGGAAAATATCATTATTCTCTGATTAAAAACTTTTCTCGTCTTTTTCGGTCACAAATCACTTATAGAACAAATGAGCCAATTTATATTTGTAAGAGATGTTTTACTCATTTTACAAAAGAAGAATTATTACAAAAACATATTTTATATTGTTCGAATAACGAGACAGTTTCTGTGAAAATGCCAAAATCAGGATCGATTTTACATTTCAAAAATCATCACAAACAACTTCCTATTCCTTTTGTAGCTTATACGGATTTTGAGTGTTTTACCAAACCAATGAATACTTGCTGTCCTAATCCAGAAGATTCTTATAATTACAATTACCAAAAACATGAACCATCAGGATTTTGTATTTTTGTTAAAGGTGTGGTTGATAAAAAAATCAAACCAATTGTTTATTCGAAAACAGAAGAAGATGAAGATATAGCAAAAATTTTCGTAGAAAAACTAACAGAAGCAACAAGAGGTATTTATAATGATTTTTATCGTAAACCAAAACCTCTTATACTATCCAAAGACGAACAAAAATCATTTGACAAATCGGAATTTTGTCATATTTGTAACAAAGAATTATTGGAAGACAAAGTTAGAGATCATTGTCATTTTACAGGTCAGTACCGAGGTGCTGCTCATAACAGTTGTAATCTTAATTGCAGGAAACCTTTAGTTCTTCCAGTTATATTTCATAATCTTCAAGGTTATGATGCTCATTTGTTTATAAAACAACTTGCAAGTTTACCAGGAGACTTAAATTGTATTCCTTCAACAGAGGAAAAATACATATCCTTTTCTAAAAAGATTAAAGTTGATGAGTACAGGTCTAAAAAAACTGGTCAAATGATGTCTTTATATTTTGAAATTCGTTTCATAGATTCGTTTAAGTTTCTTCAAACATCACTTGCTAATCTTGTTTCAAATTTACAACCGGATGATTTTAATAATACAAAACGAGAATTTAAGAAAAATGTAGATCTACTTACTCGTAAGGGAGTTTATCCTTATGATTATGTTTCATCACTTGAAAAACTATCCGAAACACAATTACCACCAAAAGAAGAATTTTATTCAAAACTAAACGATGAAGACATAACTGAAGATGATTACCAACACGCAATAAACGTGTGGAATACTTTTAATTGTGAATCATTAAGAGATTATCACGATCTTTACCTAAAGTCTGATGTCCTGCTTTTGGCAGATGTATTTGAAAACTTTAGAAAAACTTGTCTAAAACATTACAAGTTAGATCCAGCTCATTATTACACATCACCTGGTTTAGCTTGGGATGCTTGTCTCAAAGAAACAGGGCAGGAATTACAGTTACTACATGATTATGATATGTTAATGATGATTGAAAAAGGTATTCGTGGTGGTATAACTCACATATCAAAAAGATACGCAGAAGCGAATAACAAATATATGAAATCTTACAATCCTGATGAGGAGACTAGTTATATTCAATATCTAGATGCGAATAATCTTTATGGTTGGGCAATGACTCAATCACTTCCAACACATGGATTTAAATGGATGAGAAACCTAACAAAAGAGACACTAATGGAAATCCTTGAAAAAACAAATCATAGTATGTCAAATCGTGGAAGAAAAGGATATATATTTGAAGTCGATTTGGAATATCCTTCATCCTTATGGGAAAAACATAATGACTATCCTCTAGCACCTGAGAAGATGATTGTTAATGGCGTTGAAAAGCTAATTTGTCATTTTAAACCAAGAAAAAACTATGTTGTTCATTACAGAAATCTAAGGCAATATCTTGAGATGGGAATGAGAATAACTGCGGTTCATAGAGGAATATCTTTTATCCAATCTCCTTGGATGGAACCATATATTCGAAAGAACACTGAACTTCGAAAAACAGCAGCCAACAGTTTTGAGAAAGACTTTTTCAAACTGATGAATAACTCTGTGTTTGGAAAAACAATAGAAAATATACGAAAAAGACAAAATATAGAACTTGTTGATAATCGTAAGAAAGCTGCTAAACTAACAAGTCGACCAAACTTTGATAGGGCTACGATATTTGATAAAAATCTTGTCGCTGTTCATATGAAAAAAACCGAAATTTATTTTGACAAACCAGTATATGTTGGTCAAGCAATTCTAGATTTGTCAAAAACATTAATGTTTGATTTTCATTATAATTACATCAGAAAGAAATACAAAAATAAAGCCGAATTATTGTTTACAGATACAGACTCATTAATGTACCAAATTTACACAGATGATTTTTACAAAGATATATCACGCGACATAAAAAAAAAGTTTGACACATCTGATTACCCACCCAATCATGAATCTGGAATACTGACAGGAGTTAACAAAAAAGTAATTGGAATGTTTAAAGATGAAGTAGCAGGAAAACAAATAACTTGTTTTGTTGGATTACGACCAAAACTTTACAGTTTTAGAATAGAAGAGGATAAAGAGGTAAGAAAGTGTAAAGGAATAAAGAAAAATGTTGTTAAAAAGAAATTAGATTTTGATGACTATGTTCAATGTTTATTTTCAGGTAAAAAAGAAATGAGAAAGATGAAGATAATAAGAAGTGAAAATCATGATATATATTCGAAAGAAGTTAACAAAGTAGCTCTAAGTAATGAAGATGATAAGCGTGAGGTTCTTTTGGGAAAGGTAAAAACCATAGCTTTAAGATAAGTGAATTTAATAAAAATGAAAATAAATAAATGAATTGCTCAGAAGACCAAATAAAGAAATATCTTGGAATATTGGGCGATTATAGTATTAATTCCTCAGATGAATCAAATTTGAAAGCTAAATGTTGTGCTTGTGAAAACAGAACATCTTTTACCATTGATTATGGTTATAAAATCTGTGATGAATGTGGAGTAGCAAATGGACATGTATTAGGCTTTTACGATAATAAAGATTTTGATAGATTGCATTATCGAAAAAAGAGCGTATATCAACGTAAGTATTACTATGAAAAAAAGGTTAATAAAATTTCTAAAAGAATAAACCTAAAAAATGAACAAAAAAACGAACTTTATAGTAAGTTAATGGAAATAGACAATCACATCATGGAAATACTAAACAAAGAATACAACAGAAAGAGAATGATAAGTATTGAATATTTAATTAAAAAACTTTTGTATGAGATGGGGGGTGAATCAAAAAAAGCGAGCAAACTAATTTATCTTAAGATTTCACCACAAACTTTAAATAATTATGAAAATTGGTGGGATAGTTATAAATCACTAAAAACCGGCTAGATTTTAATATTAAAAATAATATTAAAATCACTGTTTACTTAGTCCGAACTTTTTGTTATACCTACTAACAAATCTATCTGCTATAGGTGTTTGATCGATTATCATTTCATCTACCAACTTCATGCGATCAACAAACTCTTGTTTATTAAATTCATCTCCCCGAAGAGCTGCTCGCAGTTCAACAAGTACTTTTTCATAAGTAGTGAATGCAATCCTTGTCATCTCAATTTTTCTCTTAAAATTATTTTTCTTTCCAATTCCCGCCACTATTAACCCAGCTCCATTTACTACTCCATTAGAACAACAGGGTTTAGGGTTATTCCACCAGAAATAGTTCCAATCGCAACCAAACATATCCCAGAAATTGTAAATACATCATCAAGAAATTTATAACTTTTATACGATTTCTTAAAACACCAACATTTTTTGTGGTAGTGTTTATAAAATTCTTTTAGGGTTTTAACCTCTGATTCTGAAAGAGATTTATCTATGTGATTGAATTCAAAGATATCCTTCATTTTATTCTTTTGTTTATATTACCCCTCCCTTGGCTACACCATCCGTCTATGTTATGTAACTACCATTTATCTTTTCTTGTAAAATTATCTTGTGATATTCAACAGAGTCGGTGTCGTAAAAGTTTGGAGAAAACATTATTTTATCTATTAAACCATCTTGTGTCATAAACACAAAATTTTGTTCGCGGGTGTTACGAGCTAGTGGTAAGCTTAATATTGAATTGTAGTTATTTATTTTAACTTTTGTAATATTTTGGCTATAATCTTCTATCAACCATATAACATTTTTTTTCCCACTAAATTTACTTAACATAGGTATTTCACTATTTCTATTATTAATAGTTAAAGTTAGTTTGTTGTTTGTTTTATTGTAGTATAAATTTACTAACCTTCCACCAACTGAATCTTCTTTTGTTAGTCTAAAATCTCTATTTCTCCAATGATAAAAAATAACACAAAAAAGTATATTTTTGTATACCAACAGTAGGAGAAAAACTAACTTTATAATTTTTAATATTTAAACCTTCTTTTCTTATATCATCTATGGTTCTATTAGGTATACCAAGATCTTTTGTAGTATCACCAGTAATAGATTTCAAATAATTTAAAACAACGCCAGATGAAGTTTTATTTAATTTGTAATTATTTGCATCAGTAAAATCAAAAACTTCTTCGAAATATTCTCTGTACAAATTATTTACAGTGTAAGGAGCTAATTCCTTTACCATTCCAACTGTTGCAGCACTATTATCACTGTTTCGGTCAAGTTTAATATTTTTAATTGCTTTTTGATTTGCATTTATATCAACGTTGTACACTACTTCTGTTGGTTTAATATCAAATGCGGAGTGATAGTCGTAAACTTTATCTGGGTAGATATTGCTAAATGTGCCCACAATTCCATAAGCAATGATGTAAACTCCTGAAAACAGTCTTGGATACGTAGATATGTTATATCCACCCCGAAGAATATCAACCAAAATGTGAATAAAGAACTTATTCCCAGATGACAACTTCCGGAAATTAATTATTATTCTGTGGTAGTACATAACTTTTGTTAGCTTACTTGAATTGGTATATCTATGGGATAGTTTTTTTACAATTACATTTCCAATTGATAATCCTTTTGAAGTTCCTTTGTTAACACTTATTTGTGTATTATTCCAAAGATTATAATCAGTGTTGAGTATTTCCAAACACAACGTGTATTCGGTATTTGCAGTTAGTCTGTAAAAATTAATTCCCATCTTATAAATATATTTTTGTATAAATCCATGCAAGAATTGCTTTCCTATAGTCGCGTAAATTACTTTGTGATTATAGTCGTGAAAGTTTCCTTTGTTTGGTGCTAAATCTCCTATTTTTGTTATAGCAAAACCATTCACCCCATCTGTTTCATCAGTCCATTGTACCCCACCTGACATGAGGTAACTAAACTCATCTTTATAATGACTTGGTTGAACTGAGGTATAATGAACTAGATTGTCAACATAACCTTTGGTTACTGCTTCATTGTCTTGGGTTGGTACACCCAGATTCTCTATTTTATTACCACCAAGGTTGATATCAGCTTTTACAACCCCACTTATTACAATTTTAGGTGTGTTAATTTCTATTCTCTTAAGTGGTTTGGTTATTGCTCTTGGTAGATCAGTGAATAGTCGACAAGTGATAGCTGTGTGATTGGAATTGTTATGGGTTCTTAGTTTTACTCCTGACATATTATAATTCCAAGACTTATTAATATTTAATGACCAAGTGCCAGTTCGATTTCCACTTACCCAAAAGTTAGAATTGGAATGAGAGTTATCTGTTGGAATAAACCACAAAAAGTCAACGTTTATATTTCGTGAACCAAATTGAAATTCTATTTTGTTAATGTATGTGTTAGCAGTTGGTGTCCACCCTACAAGAGGTTGACCAGGTGATGATGTTGTAAAAACAAAATCATCAAATGATGAACCTGAGATATATTGTAGATACAAAGTCGTTGGTGCAGCTGGATCTGTTATAGTAAACACACCACTTGTTCCATCTCCAGAATGATGATCAAATCTTTCTATTTGTTTACGAACCCATCCGCGATTAGCAGCTTGTTGATCTGTGGTGGGGTTACTGAGGCTAAGTATTTTATTACCACCAAGATTAAGATTACCAGTCATAGTGACGGTACCATCTTTTTCCAAGTAATCACTTAAATCTGGAGCAGCTGTGTTATCATCCACATATTTTTTAGTTGCAGCATCTGTGTTTGACACTGGAGTTGCGAGACCAACTATTTTTATTATTACCAAGATTAAGGTTTCCTGTCATAGTGACGGTACCATCTTTTTCCAAGTAATCACTTAAATCTGGTCTTCCAGCATTATCATCCACATACTTTTTGTTTGCAGCATCTGTGTTTGTTGTTGGAGTTGCTAGACCAACTATTTTTTTGTTTCCAAGATTTAGGTTATTAGTCATTACTACACTTCCATCTTTTTTTATAAAAGAACTTGTAACAGGTATTGAGTCGTCCACATACTTTTTGGTTGCACCGTCTGTGGAGTCTGTTGGTGGTCTAAGGTTAATTATTTTTTTATTATCCATGTTTAGATTATTAGTCATTTTATTTGTTCCAGCAACGTGGAGATACTTCATATCTGTGAAACCTAATGGTGTTGGTTGTTTGGGACCCGCTGGAGCTGGTAGATTTAATATTCGATTATTATCCATATTGAGATTTCCTTTCATTGGGTAAGATCCATCTCTGTCAAGAAATGTGTTGTCTACGTAATATTTTGTGGCTGGATCTTTTGCATCCAGTGGTGTGCTAAGATTTGTAATTCGGAATGTATTCTTCATATTAATGTTTGAATCAACTGTTAGATGTGTTGTTGATGAACTGGTGGAATTATCATCGACATATTTTTTTGTGGCGGCATCATTATTATCACTAGGTGCTCCTACATTTGTGAGTCTTTTTTTATTAATATCATAATTACCATTTGCGGTTAGACTAAATCCAACTCCTGGAGCACCCTGAATTCCTTTAGCAAAAGGATGATCAAAAGATTGTTCGTTAAATATTCCCATTTTAATTATTGTTTACATAATTCATCTATTCTCTCATTAAGACGACTAAAGAGTCTATCGACATATTCTTTATTTACTGCGTCGAAGCTTGAAAGTGGTTCTTTAAGATTATGTATCTTATTGCCACCAAGATTAATATCTCCTATCATACAATCAGTTCCATCTTTCTTTAAGTAATCGCAAAGATCATAAACATAATTCTTCGTTACAGGTTGATCCATTTTATTTATTGTTTAGATAATCTGTAAAGTTTTTAGCAATAATTTTTCTTGGTTTATCAACGTATAGAAATGAAAAGGGTTTTTTTGTTGCAGCCCTATATATCTCTTTGTCTACTCCCAACTCAGATGATATTCTGTTTGCTTCCCTCGATGATGGAAATTCATACACACAATAGTGAGAACAATTCAACCGAATGTCCTTTGGTGTTTTGTAAAAAGACTGACTAAGGTAGATTACAGAGCAATTCTTATGACGTCCTTGAATGAAATAATTTATGAGATGACTCTGGTTTTTGTCACAAACGTAATCATCAAATATCACAAGTTTTTGATTGTCTTCGTAATCCATTTCTGAAACCGGTGTTATTTCATCGTTACTCACATGAAGTATTTCATATCCAATTTTACTACTCAACTCCCTCATTTTTTGAATTAACTTTTGATACTTATCCTGTTCTAGATTACGTGCGTAAAGATAAATCTCATCGTAATGCAACAGTGGTTTAATTAACATGTGATACAAAAGATTAGTCTTACCACTTCCACTGTTTCCACAAATTAACATTCGAAACGTATCCGCCGGCATAAAAGGAAATAACTGTTTATATTTTTTATCAATGTCATCAGTACTATCATAGTTTGGTATTTCCATTTTTATTTAATTAATAGATAAAATGGATATAGAAGAAGCTAAAAAATTTGCGAGAAATAAAATAGAAGCCGATGATTTGTTACTAAAGGTGAGAAATGTTATAAAAACAACAAAATGGCAAAAACAAGATATGCGGGAAGGTTTTAAAGAGACATTTAAACCACTTATTAAATCTCAAGATAACATTAAAAAAAGTATTAATGAGCAGCAAAACGCAACTATAGCACAACTTCAAGCTAATCAACTTGCTCTTACACAAGGACTTAATCAAAACAGGCTGGCTATAACTGAAGGATTTGATAAACTTGACGAAGTAAAAAAATGGGATATGGCACAATTACCTGGTTTTGAGGCGATTGAAGAGCCTAAAGAAGACGAAGAAGACGAAGAAGAAGACAAAGAAGTTTTACCCTCTACATCAGATGAAAAACCAAAAATAGCAAAATTCACACCTGAAGACCTAGATAGATATTTATTGAGTAAAGAAGCACAAGATATATTAAAATCATATGGTTATGATAATCTACCTTCCCATTATTTAAAAGAAGATAATTCTACTATTGACAAATTAATAGAAGAAGTCAATATTGATTTAAAAATCATCAAAGATTCGTTAAAAAACACTGCTGATATTAATCCCAACGAAGAAGGTTATTATTTTGCTAAAACAAAAAGTGAAAATCCAAAAAGAAAAACAATAGAAAATGTGAAAAATTTCAACGCATTAAGCACATATTCTACAAACTTGAGTATTCTTAAGTATTATAAAGATAAAGAAAAATCTGGCTCTGGAATGATTTACTTTAACAACCCACATCAACTACTAGACAGACTTGAATTACTTGGTGGATCAATTCTAGCTGGGAATAATGGTGTTATAAATGAGTTTTCTCAAATTGCACATCTTCTCAACCAAATGAAAGTAATCTCAAAAAAACAACTGAATGATTTACTAAAAAGTTATATACCAATAAGATAAAAAAATGGAAGAACGAGCTATTCACATTTCCTCAATAAACAGAGAAAAAAGAGGAACAAGCAGACCTGGTGATTTTACTATCAAATTTAATCCATCTCTAAAACTTGACCCTGAAAAGAAACATCAACTTGCTCTTGATCGATTGTCCATGACTTATTCTTGGTACAACATAAGAAGTGATTATGGAAACAATAAAATTAAATACACTCACGATGGAACCAACTGGCAAACAATTACTTTTACAGATGGAATGTATTCCTACTCTGATATCAATGATTACATTCATCAATATCTGTCTCAAAAGTCTCACCACACAACAGATTCTAAAGGAGAAAAAAAGTATTCAATCAATCTAACTTTTATACTATCCACCTATCGTGTGTTAGTATCACTTGATGGTGATTATCAACTTGATCTGAGAGGAACAGAATTTGGAGACCTGATTGGATTTGAAAAGAAACTTATTACAAAACAGAGTATGGAACAAAACTACCAAATATCACAAATTCGATTGATGTGTTAAATATAAACACAAACATAATAACTGATAACATTGTAAATGGAATAAATACAAATACCATGGCTGTGATACCAACCGATAATCTTACAAGGTCTTATCCATTTACTTTCGAACCTAAAAGACCATTGTATTGTCCTGTATCATCTTATGATATTGGTGAAATGGAAATTTATGTGACAGACTCAATTGGAAGACCAGTAAATTTTAATGGTATAGATTGGTTTATGACTCTGATACTTCACTCCATGTAAAATAGGTGAACAGCCCCTATAACCCCTCCCTTAAAAGGAATATATTCATTAGATAAAAATGATGCGACAATCAGAGTTTAAAAAAAAACTTGACCCTGAATTGGGTAGATATACAAGACAACATATTTATGGGGAAGGAATAACAGATGTTTTTAAATCGTTTGGTAAAAAAATATTTGGAAAGACAATGAAAAAAGCCGCTAAAAAAGGCGTTGAAAAAGCAGTAACAACAGCCGCGACAAAAACCGGTGAACATGCTGGTAAAAAGGCCGGTGATAAAATAGTGCAAATGTTATCAAAAGGGAATCCCCCCCGAAACCCCCCTACTAAAAAAGTTACTTTTAATAAAAATGTTGAAACAATTCCAAGAAAAAAATTAACTCAACAAGAAATAAATCAAAGAGTGAATGCTATTTTAAGCGGGGGAAAAATTATATAATTATTAAAATAAAATGAAGTCCTTTAGAAATCCAGAAAATTTAGATAGATATGAAGATGTTGTTTTTGACCTTGAACAGGCTTTAGCAACACCTGGAAATGGAGCTCACCAAAATAAAGTAGGTCATAGATTTGTTGCTGATAATACAGGTGAGGGCACTCCATTTGATTGGTATAACGCGCGATTTTCAGTAGATTTCAAAGTTAATCAGCTGGCTGGAGGTGATATAGATGCAGATGGAGACCAAATGGGAATAGTAAATGGAAGTAATTCTCTCATAGAAAAGTTAACAATCCTAGCAAATGGTAGAGATGTTTACAGTTGCAACTATGCTAATCATGTGGTAAATATAAAAAATTTGCTTGAGTATAATCCTTCCTATGTTAAGAGTGTAGCTACAAACGAATTTTACTATCTTGATACAACAAGAAATGCAAATAGAGAGAAGTACTCAGAAAGACAAGTTCAACATGGAGCTAATGATGCTGGTAATGGTTGGGAAGCAAGAAATTTTGTAGATGGAGGTAATAATAATTATAACAAAGGTTTTGCTATGAGAAAAGCATTACTAGGTGACTCAGCAACAGTGCGATGTGAAATTCCCCTCAACAGATATTCTTTCTTTGAGGCATTAGAAAACAAACTTCTTCCAAATACAAAAATAGAATTAAATATTGAAATAGAAAAAGATGGTAATCTTATCTGGCGAACTGGAGGTAATGATTGTAGAGTGATACTAACAAGATTTCAACTATTTGTTCCAAGAATAACATTTAACAAAAAAGGACAAGAAATATATCTAAATAATTATCTCAAACCCTACAATTGGAAGTATCTTAATGAAGTAGTAGAGCGATCAAATAACTCTCAACAGCAAACAGGTCATTTTAGAATTACAAATGCGATATCAAAACCACGTCATGTCTTTGTTTTTGCGATTAATACAGCCAATATTAATTCTCAAACATCAAATCCATTCCTTTACAACACTTTTAATTTACCAAACAATGCTAATATATCAAGATGTTATCTTGAGGTTGGAAATGGAAATGAATACCCCGATATTCACTTTAAACCAGCTACAGATCCAGCGAGAGTGTTTCGAGAAGTAATGTCATATGTATATGCAAATAACGACTTTCAAGGTGGAACACTTCTCAATAGAACAAATTTTGAAAATTTATTTCCTTTTGTTTATTTTGACCTAACAAAACAAAAAACGGATATAAAAGATGGAGTTACAAAACTAGCATTTCATTACGAATTAAATGCTAATCCAAACGCTGATTATAATATTTACGCTCTGGTGCTTCATGAGCGAGAGGCAGAAATAGAACAGCAAGGAGGAAAACTATTGCTTAGGGCTTAATCCATGCGATTTTCCAACGTTTTTAAAGAGGGAGGCATAATCAAAATTGTATACGATCTGTTCAACTTTCACAGAATTTTGTGCTTCACGATAAATTGTCTCAGAATTATATACTTGACGAATAAAATTTTGTGAAGAAATTTGATTGGTTGAAAAAAATCACACGATAACCTTCTAGAAGAAAACTATGATGTAATATCACACGATAATCTCGTGATTAAAAACAATAAATAACCTTCTAGAATAAAACTATGATGTAATATCTCACCTAGAACATTCAAACTAATTATTAATGTTAACCACCAACTGAGTGAAAATATAATAAACCCAAAACAAATAAAAAAAGATTAAGTGATGTGATTAAATTTTATATAAATAATATAATAAAAAATGACTACTTATATTGAATACGGTGTAACACTTACAGATGGACAAAAGTCAAAACTGGCTTCTGCGATAATAAATCAATCACCACTAACTCTTCGATTAAAACATTCTCATCTTCGAGGTTCTGATGAGTTAATGTTAACAAAAAGACAAATTCATAAAATATAAAATCTATTGCAAATGGCACAGGATCAGATATAAAGATAAGTAAAACTCAAATTAGAAAATCTGTAAAACGCGGAGGAAACTTATTTTCATCACTCGCATCTCTTGGAGCAAAAGTTCTTCCTTACGCAATAAAAGGAGTTTCAAAAGTTGTTCCCGCATTAGCAACTGGTGCTGCAACCGCACTGGGAGAAATTGGATTAAATAAAATATTTGGAAAAGGAATAACAATTCCCCCTCAGTTTTTCCCAATGCTACCACCTATTGTAAGAGAATTTACCAAATCACAAATAAATCAAATCAACAAAGCTTATCAAACAGGAGGTCAACTGGTTATTAAACCAACTCGTAAACAGATAGAAGGAGGATTTTTAGGTACACTTGCTTCTATTGGTATTCCAATAGCAATTAGTTTAGTATCTAAGATGATTGGTGGTGGACTTCAGGTTGATAGACGTGGATCATCTAATACAGCAAATGTTTACGTGCCACCCACACATGGAGAGGGTTATCCTTATCACTTTCCACCACCTTTTTTAGGTTCTTGGGAAAACCCAATTGGAATGGGAGTTAAAAAAAAAAAGCCGGCAGGCCGTCCAAGTCCAAAGGAAAAGGACTATTACTAGGAAAAAACAGCCCATTCAACTCAATTCCAATTCTCGGCTCCATTTTGTAATTAAACCTCTATCCAACTTCGACCTCATGAAATGGGTAAAAAGGTCTGGTATTAAAAATTTCAGAGGAATATATAGTCGTGATGGATTACCAAACAAAATCAAAAAAGAATGTGGAATAATTAATCTGGATGATATGAGTGGTCCTGGAACACACTGGGTTTGTTACAGAAATATAGATTCAGTTGTTGAGTACTTCGATCCATTTGGACTGATAATGCCAAATGAAGCACTGGAGTATTTTCGTACTTCCGGAAAACGTATATTTTACTCAATGGATGAAATACAAAATCGTAATACTGTTCTTTGTGGTTATTGGTGTTTATATTATCTTTTTGAAAGACAGCAGGGTAATAGTATTCTAAATGTAATACATAACCCTCATTTTGATAATGACAACAGCGATTTTATAAAGACGTACTTTGGGGGATAAAAATAATATTTAATAAATATTATTTTTTTAATCTCTATCTAAAAGTGACAATTCATCTATTTTTTTTATAATTTTTTCCATAATATTTATATTTCTAAAAACGTCACTAATTAAACTATCTAAAGTAAAATATTTTTTAATAAGCATTACTAACTTTGATTTTTCACTTATAATATTATTTCTAGTTAAATCATTTAATATTTTTTCTAACATTATTTTTTCTTCCATATTAATTCTTACACGAAATTTGGAATTAGTTTCCTTTAAATTTTTTATCTCTTGTTGTAATTTCATATAAACTTCTTCTTTACTTTTTATCAATTTTGTAATATCTACTTTTTCTTCAAAATCAGATGAAATTTTTTCCATTTTTATATTTACTTTTTATTCTTTAAAATATTTTTTTTAATCTTCATCATCATCCGGCGCATTTTTTAGTAATTTAATTCTTTCAACTTTTGTATTAAGATCTTTAACGCTATCAACTATATCAACAAATTTTGAGTAAATGCCAATAAGACGATAAAGTTTCTTCTTTTTATCACTCTTTATTTGCAACCAAGAATACTCCTCATTTCTTATTTTTTCCCACATCTCGCATTCACCAGCCATTAGCACTCTAGAAAGATCTTCGTTTTTCTTTCTAAGAGACTCCAACTCATTATTTATTTGTGTTCGTACATCTTTCTCGAAATCCTCGATTGTTTTAACATCCATCTTTTTCTCTATCTCAGAAAAGAATTTGGCTTCCATTTTATTTATAAGAATAGATAGTTTCCTTTTACAACTTTGTTAAGCGTAATTGATTTCTCACTTATTTCCATAAGCAACTCAAATATTTTTATAAATTTAGTATCGTTTTCCAATCTAGAAAAATCAGCGTATTCATAACTCATGTTTAGGTTGTTGTATATATTTTGAAGTTCACTTTTAACAAAATTAGATCTGGTAGACATACTTATTAGATGTATTTTATCTAAACATTATATTAAATGAAAGAATCTTATTGCATTAAAGATAAAAGAGTAACTCCTTGCACAGAGCCAAGTGGTTACCAAAATGATAAACGTGGTCGCACTCAATTCTTCTGTCATTGTGCAGTTTGTGGAATTAAAAAAGTTAGATACGTGAAAACTGGAACAGCTTCTCAAACTGGAAGTGGAAAAAGAAAAACTAAAAAGAAGTCAAAAAACTAGTAAGCCCGTCTGAAGGGGCGGGCGTCTTCGATACTGTTGTTGGTACAGCAGTTGATGGATTTGTTCATTACGGTTTACCTTGGATGGGTAAAAAAGCAGTTGAAATGGGAAGATATGGAGCAAGCGAGTTAATGAGAAATAAAAATCTTCAGAAGAAAGCTGTAAATTATGGAATTAATAAACTCACCCCATTTATTCAAGATTCTGTTGGATCAGCCATGGATGAACTATCAACAAAAGTTAGACCAAATAAAAAGTATAAAACTGATAGACCAGAATTAGATGGAAAAGGAATTGATGTTCACAAATGGATTGGAAAACTTCCAAAACCAAAAGCAGGATGGACTCCAGGTTCTTATAAATATATGGGCCCCTACAATCCTCTAGACAAACAATTAAGTTATAATCCTGAAACCGGAAAAGTGACAGAGTGGAAAGTTAAACCGTATAACAAAGTCGATGAGATTGCAGCTTATCACGATATTTGTTACGACATGGGAAGAAACAAAGGTGATTGTGATAGAGAGATGGTACAATCATTGGATGAGATACCATATGGTGAAATGCCAAAGTGGGGCTCAACCGCAAGATTCTTGATTAATACAAAACAAAAACTTGGTCTTGGTATTCAAAAAAACGTGAGTCGGCGTTGAGTAGTGATTGGACTCAACAATTAGCCGACGAACTTCACAAACCAATCACACGAAACTTTCAAGAGAGATCAGTAGTCTCAAACGGAATTGATTATATCTGGGCTGCTGATTTAGTTGAAATGCAAAAGTTTAGTAAGTGGAACAAAGGGATTAAATATCTGCTGATGGTTATTGATGTGTTAAGCAAATATGGTTGGATTAGAGGTTTGAAAGATAAAAAAACTGAAACTGTCAGTAAAGCATTCGATGACATATTCAAAAGTAAACGTAAACCTCAAATGTTATGGACTGATAAAGGTTCTGAGTTTATTAGTAAACATTTTAAAGATTTTCTGAAAAGAAAGGGTATCAAGTTGTATCACACTGAAAACGAGGAGAAATCTAGTGTTGTTGAAAGATGGAATAAAACAATGAAAAACAGAATGTGGAAGATGTTTACTGTGAATAACAACACTATTTACTGGGATAAGATAGATAAACTAGTTGATGATTACAATAATGCAACACATTCTAGTATAAAAATGACTCCTGTTGAAGCAAGTAAAAAGAAAAATGAAAGTAAAGTTTGGTCTAATTTGTATGGTGAATCTATTTACTTGAAACCTGGTAAATCAAAGTTTGCGGTTGGTGATAAAGTTAGAATTTCTAAGTCTAAGAGGAAGGTATTTGATAAAGGTTACACACCAAACTGGACAGAAGAAATATTCGTTATTGATAAAGTTTTACCTACAAAACCTGTTACGTATAGAATTGTTGATCTGATGGGAGAAGAAATTAAGGGGTCTTTCTACAACCAAGAATTACAAAAAACAAAACAACAAACATTTAGAATAGAAAAGATTATCAGACGAGATAATAAGAAAAAAATGGCATTAGTAAAATGGAGTGGATATCCTGATAAATTTAACTCATGGGTTAGTTCTAAGGATTTGGTTGATTTTTAATACAAATAATGTATTAAAAATAAAATCCTATTATTACTCTTCATCATTAACTTTTACAATTAATGCTTCAAGACCATCTTTTGTATAATCACCCTCACTCTCACTCTCACTCTCACTCTCTTCCTTTTCATCTTCCTCTTCAATTGCTAGTAAAGATTCTCTAGGTTTTAATGGTTTGACATAGCACTCATGTACTTTTATTTGTAAAGATGTCACAGTTTTACTTATGAAGATTCCTTCAATTATCAATGCCAATTTAACATTACAGTACTGATCAATATATTTAAAAGGATTTAAATCTTTACCTCCCTTTCCCTTAAACAAAGATAAAATTTTCTTTGATTTTTCTGAGTAAATAAGTTTCGCATAAAAAACTGGTGCGGATGAGGGATCATTTCTTGTTTTCTTCTTTCCTTTTTTATCAGTGTATTCTTCTTGTTTGTAATATAATGGTGTAGTAAGAGTCGAAGCTAAATCTGGGCCATATTCATTCTCTAAATATTTTTGAGAAAGAGATGTTACGTTATTAATAACTTCCAAAAATGCTTTTTCTTTGTTATTTGGTTCGCTATCTTTTGCCCAAAGACATACTGGGATACTATAACCTACTAACTTTTTTGTTTCTTGATTTTTCTTTTCACTAACACCAAAACTAAAAAGAAATGGGGTTTCGATTACAAGCGGTCCTTTCTTTCCATTCGAATATTTGATTTCAATAGGGATACGCTTGTATTTAATTTTGCTATCTTGGACTTTAAATTCTTTGGCTTCTTTAAAGATAATATTGTCTTGGGTAAGATTTTCGTAGCTTGACAACATCATTTTAAATAAATTTATTTAATCTTTAAATCATAATTCATTTTTATTCTAAGAATTCAAATCTGTATCTGTCCCCATCTTTTTTGGAAATCACTGTTTTATAATATTTTACTTTTCTACAAATTTTAGAAATGCTTGTAACGGAAATATTTAATTCAATTGAAGCAGAAGTAATACTATCATAATTTTTTTGTTCGTTATTTTTAATATTAAATGAAATAATTGCTTTTCTACCACCTTTTTGCACATTTTCTCTAAAAGTTAGTAATTGCAAATTTTCGATTTTATTATTCGTTCTAACAGAATCACAATGGTCAATGACAAATCCCTTTGGAATAACACCTTTAACACATTCCCATTTAAACCTGTGTATATAGTAATTTTTTGGTTTAATCAAATTTTTATCATTAACTTGAAACTTATAGTATCCCTGATCAGACATTATTTTTTTTTAAATTCTTCCAGTTTTTGCATTTAAAATTTCACCGTCTTTTGAAGCAGCATAATTACTAAACACAAGATGAATATAATATTTCTTTCCATCAATTGAAACTTTTTTGCGCGTCATTTTTAAAAATTCTTTTAATTCTTAAACCATTTTACTACCAAAGAAGTTTTGTTGACCAATAGTTAGCTGATTCTGGATTATTATGAGTTAATTCTCCTTGTTTATTCTTAATCTTTGTAGCACGAGTAAGATATTTCTCTCTTCTTTCTTTGTCTTTGTGAGTAAGATAATCCTCATATTTTGACGATCCAAAATGAACTTTTTTACCACTTGGAAGAGTGACCATGTATTTGTTATTTTTTCGTGTTGAATAATCAAGTGATTCAGCACCGAGTTTTTTAGCATCTCTGGTTAGTTTTTTAAACTCTTTTCCACTAACAAGATACTTATCGTTTGGAACATAATCTGGGTCCTCATCATGATTATAACCATCATCAACTATAAAATCCAAATCATCCTTTGTAGGAGTAGTTTCTCTTGATCTTGGTTCCATTTTATTATTTTGATTAGATTTTTTTTTATATTAAAAAACAAAAGAATTTTAATCTTATAACAAAAAATGTTATAGGATTACAATGAATTAATCACAGTATTCTATGATATTAATCTTATCAAAAAAACAACGACCAACTTTGTAATCAGCCTCAAATTCTTCGGTGTCTTCGTAACATAATAATTGCGTTGCATTTTTAAACAAACCATCCATTTCTTCCATTGCATCATAATAACTTTCTTTTACATTGATTTTTTTAACATTATTAAAAACTTCTTTTAAATCAATGCTACCATCTTCCACTGATTTAACCGTTTGTGTGATATTTCTATCAATATCTTTGAATAATTGGTAATCATCTTCACTATCAAATATCAATCCTCCTACTTTGAATGGATTACAAATATTTGTTTGACTTGTTTCTTTGATTGTTGCTTTGCTTTTCGATTTAAAACCCATTTCTATTTTAGTATATTAATTTCTTTAAATCATTTTATTTTTCTGATTCAATTTTGGATAACAGCTTTTACCAGAAAATAGTTGATAACAGTACTTAATCAGCTCATGACGTAAATGATCAGAAAAAAAAGTCAATGATAGAAAATAACCAGAAAAAAGTACAAGACGTAAGACACAAATTAATTGAACAATGACAGAAGATAAACTCAGAAATTAATTAAAAAAAGTACAAAAATTTGTTAGTCTAAATTCCGTCATTGACTTTTGGAGATGTATGATGGAAATAATTGAAAAATGACGGAAAAAAGTACAAAGTGAGTGAGTACCATGGCATCATTATATAACTACTAAAACTTAATTAAAGTCATTATATTCTACAAGAAATTTTGCCCACCATTACATACATAGTAAACTACCTGAAATGTGTAAATTTTTACTTAAGCTTAATGACCCTGCAAAAATTTCTAAAAAATTTTGCATTCAGATAGTGAACACCATATTGCTTCTAATTTCAATTGTGATGTGTGATTGCCTACACCCAACCTGGAAATCAGCTTTTGTTGTGTGAGGCTAGCGCAGGTAAATAATTTCATGTTGTAGTTATTAACCACCCTATAACCCATTGTAACACCCCTGTAATCATCTGTAACCATCTGTTACTGTCTGTAACCCCTTGTAACCCCTTGTAACCCCCTGTAACCCCTTGTAATCCCTTGTAACCCCTTGTAACCCCCTGTAACCTCTTGTAACCCCTTGTAACCCCCTGTAACCCCTTGTAATCCCTTGTAACCCCTTGTAACCCCCTGTAACCCCTTGTAACCCCCTGTAACCTCTTGTAACCTCTTGTAACCCCCTGTAACCCTTTGTAACCCCCTGTAACCTCTTGTAACCCCTTGTAACCCCCTATAATCCCAAGTAACCTTTTGTAACCCCTATAAATTCATGTTACGCCCTGTTACTTACTTTTATAACTCTTTGTCCGTGTCGAATACTTGTAGAGAGCAACTGAAAGATAAATCGCAAAATAATTCCAAACTGTACAGGTAAAGACATTACGAGTTTACCATAAGCCATTAGATTGGTAGATTGATAAACTGAAATAGAAAAGCCTCAAAATCAGGCATTATTTTATGGAAGAGCTGGTTTGCACGCACGTCACGTCATGGCGGCCATGTTGGTGCTTAAGAACAAAAGCTTTCCTCTCCTCTGGGAACTAAACTCTATTTTCATGTAAATTCTTCCAGAAAAAATTCTATTCTTTTGACCCCCAACATGGCCGCCTTGTCACATGGTTGCAAACCAAGGATAGGGCTACCCTAATGTACAAAATCCTCTATGATCATTACCTTCCCCCCATGTGAGAGTCTCGATCCTTTACAAAACTCAATGATGGTTAAGTCAACTATAACCCTAGGAATCTTGAGACTGCATGATCTGATCGAGCACTAATCCAAGGCCAAAAACTCATTTCCTCAAACACACATGCAGTGCTAGGTATAGTGGTGAAACGAATGCTCTGGGACAATCTTTCTTACCACGCAAAAAGAGCACAGTTGGTTTTAGAATTTAAAAGCAAACTTCTTGCTCTTTGCCTTTTGCTGGATCTCTCTGATTTTTTAATTTGTATGCGTATAAATATCTTAAAACTTAATTAAAGTCATTATATTCTACAAGAAATTTTGCCCACCATTACATACATAGTAAACTACCTGAAATGTGTAAATTTTTACTTAAGCTTAATGACCCTGCAAAAATTTCTAAAAAATTTTGCATTCAGATAGTGAACACCATATTGCTTCTAATTTCAATTGTGATGTGTGATTGCCTACACCCAACCTGGAAATCAGCTTTTGTTGTGTGAGGCTAGCGCAGGTAAATAATTTCATGTTGTAGTTATTAACCACCCTATAACCCATTGTAACACCCCTGTAATCATCTGTAACCATCTGTTACTGTCTGTAACCCCTTGTAACCCCTTGTAACCCGCTGTAACCCCTTGTAATCCCTTGTAACCCCTTGTAACCCCCTGTAACCTCTTGTAACCCCTTGTAACCCCTTGTAACCCCCTGTAACCCCTTGTAATCCCTTGTAACCCCTTGTAACCCCCTGTAACCCCTTGTAACCCCCTGTAACCTCTTGTAACCCCCTGTAACCCTTTGTAACCCCCTGTAACCTCTTGTAACCCCCTTTAACCCCTTGTAACCCCCTGTAACCCCTTGTAACCCCCTATAATCCCAAGTAACCTTTTGTAACCCCTATAAATTCATGTTACGCCCTGTTACTTACTTTTATAACTCTTTGTCCGTGTCGAATACTTGTAGAGAGCAACTGAAAGATAAATCGCAAAATAATTCCAAACTGTACAGGTAAAGACATTACGAGTTTACCATAAGCCATTAGATTGGTAGATTGATAAACTGAAATAGAAAAGCCTCAAAATCAGGCATTATTTTATAGAAGAGCTGGTTTGCACGCACGTCACGTCATGGCGGCCATGTTGGTGCTTAAGAACAAAAGCTTTCCTCTCCTCTGGGAACTAAACTCTATTTTCATGTAAATTCTTCCAGAAAAAATTCTATTCTTTTGACCCCCAACATGGCCGCCTTGTCACATGGTTGCAAACCAAGGATAGGGCTACCCTAATGTACAAAATCCTCTATGATCATTACCTTCCCCCCATGTGAGAGTCTCGATCCTTTACAAAACTCAATGATGGTTAAGTCAACTATAACCCTAGGAATCTTGAGACTGCATGATCTGATCGAGCACTAATCCAAGGCCAAAAACTCATTTCCTCAAACACACATGCAGTGCTAGGTATAGTGGTGAAACGAATGCTCTGGGACAATCTTTCTTACCACGCAAAAAGAGCACAGTTGGTTTTAGAATTTAAAAGCAAACTTCTTGCTCTTTGCCTTTTGCTGGATCTCTCTGATTTTTTAATTTGTATGCGTATAAATATCTTAAAACTTAATTAAAGTCATTATATTCTACAAGAAATTTTGCCCACCATTACATACATAGTAAACTACCTGAAATGTGTAAATTTTTACTTAAGCTTAATGACCCTGCAAAAATTTCTAAAAAATTTTGCATTCAGATAGTGAACACCATATTGCTTCTAATTTCAATTGTGATGTGTGATTGCCTACACCCAACCTGGAAATCAGCTTTTGTTGTGTGAGGCTAGCGCAGGTAAATAATTTCATGTTGTAGTTATTAACCACCCTATAACCCATTGTAACACCCCTGTAATCATCTGTAACCATCTGTTACTGTCTGTAACCCCTTGTAACCCCTTGTAACCCCCTGTAACCCCTTGTAATCCCTTGTAACCCCTTGTAACCCCCTGTAACCCCTTGTAACCCCCTGTAACCTCTTGTAACCCCTTGTAACCCCTTGTAACCCCCTGTAACCCCTTGTAATCCCTTGTAACCCCTTGTAACCCCCTGTAACCCCTTGTAACCCCCTGTAACCTCTTGTAACCCCCTGTAACCCTTTGTAACCCCCTGTAACCTCTTGTAACCCCCTGTAACCCCTTGTAACCCCCTGTAACCCCTTGTAACCCCCTATAATCCCAAGTAACCTTTTGTAACCCCTATAAATTCATGTTACGCCCTGTTACTTACTTTTATAACTCTTTGTCCGTGTCGAATACTTGTAGAGAGCAACTGAAAGATAAATCGCAAAATAATTCCAAACTGTACAGGTAAAGACATTACGAGTTTACCATAAGCCATTAGATTGGTAGATTGATAAACTGAAATAGAAAAGCCTCAAAATCAGGCATTATTTTATAGAAGAGCTGGTTTGCACGCACGTCACGTCATGGCGGCCATGTTGGTGCTTAAGAACAAAAGCTTTCCTCTCCTCTGGGAACTAAACTCTATTTTCATGTAAATTCTTCCAGAAAAAATTCTATTCTTTTGACCCCCAACATGGCCGCCTTGTCACATGGTTGCAAACCAAGGATAGGGCTACCCTAATGTACAAAATCCTCTATGATCATTACCTTCCCCCCATGTGAGAGTCTCGATCCTTTACAAAACTCAATGATGGTTAAGTCAACTATAACCCTAGGAATCTTGAGACTGCATGATCTGATCGAGCACTAATCCAAGGCCAAAAACTCATTTCCTCAAACACACATGCAGTGCTAGGTATAGTGGTGAAACGAATGCTCTGGGACAATCTTTCTTACCACGCAAAAAGAGCACAGTTGGTTTTAGAATTTAAAAGCAAACTTCTTGCTCTTTGCCTTTTGCTGGATCTCTCTGATTTTTTAATTTGTATGCGTATAAATATCTTAAAACTTAATTAAAGTCATTATATTCTACAAGAAATTTTGCCCACCATTACATACATAGTAAACTACCTGAAATGTGTAAATTTTTACTTAAGCTTAATGACCCTGCAAAAATTTCTAAAAAATTTTGCATTCAGATAGTGAACACCATATTGCTTCTAATTTCAATTGTGATGTGTGATTGCCTACACCCAACCTGGAAATCAGCTTTTGTTGTGTGAGGCTAGCGCAGGTAAATAATTTCATGTTGTAGTTATTAACCACCCTATAACCCATTGTAACACCCCTGTAATCATCTGTAACCATCTGTTACTGTCTGTAACCCCTTGTAACCCCTTGTAACCCCCTGTAACCCCTTGTAATCCCTTGTAACCCCTTGTAACCCCCTGTAACCCCTTGTAACCCCCTGTAACCTCTTGTAACCCCTTGTAACCCCTTGTAACCCCCTGTAACCCCTTGTAATCCCTTGTAACCCCCTGTAACCCCTTGTAACCCCCTGTAACCTCTTGTAACCCCCTGTAACCCTTTGTAACCCCCTGTAACCTCTTGTAACCCCCTGTAACCCCTTGTAACCCCCTGTAACCCCTTGTAACCCCCTATAATCCCAAGTAACCTTTTGTAACCCCTATAAATTCATGTTACGCCCTGTTACTTACTTTTATAACTCTTTGTCCGTGTCGAATACTTGTAGAGAGCAACTGAAAGATAAATCGCAAAATAATTCCAAACTGTACAGGTAAAGACATTACGAGTTTACCATAAGCCATTAGATTGGTAGATTGATAAACTGAAATAGAAAAGCCTCAAAATCAGGCATTATTTTATAGAAGAGCTGGTTTGCACGCACGTCACGTCATGGCGGCCATGTTGGTGCTTAAGAACAAAAGCTTTCCTCTCCTCTGGGAACTAAACTCTATTTTCATGTAAATTCTTCCAGAAAAAATTCTATTCTTTTGACCCCCAACATGGCCGCCTTGTCACATGGTTGCAAACCAAGGATAGGGCTACCCTAATGTACAAAATCCTCTATGATCATTACCTTCCCCCCATGTGAGAGTCTCGATCCTTTACAAAACTCAATGATGGTTAAGTCAACTATAACCCTAGGAATCTTGAGACTGCATGATCTGATCGAGCACTAATCCAAGGCCAAAAACTCATTTCCTCAAACACACATGCAGTGCTAGGTATAGTGGTGAAACGAATGCTCTGGGACAATCTTTCTTACCACGCAAAAAGAGCACAGTTGGTTTTAGAATTTAAAAGCAAACTTCTTGCTCTTTGCCTTTTGCTGGATCTCTCTGATTTTTTAATTTGTATGCGTATAAATATCTTAAAACTTAATTAAAGTCATTATATTCTACAAGAAATTTTGCCCACCATTACATACATAGTAAACTACCTGAAATGTGTAAATTTTTACTTAAGCTTAATGACCCTGCAAAAATTTCTAAAAAATTTTGCATTCAGATAGTGAACACCATATTGCTTCTAATTTCAATTGTGATGTGTGATTGCCTACACCCAACCTGGAAATCAGCTTTTGTTGTGTGAGGCTAGCGCAGGTAAATAATTTCATGTTGTAGTTATTAACCACCCTATAACCCATTGTAACACCCCTGTAATCATCTGTAACCATCTGTTACTGTCTGTAACCCCTTGTAACCCCTTGTAACCCCCTGTAACCCCTTGTAATCCCTTGTAACCCCTTGTAACCCCCTGTAACCCCTTGTAACCCCCTGTAACCTCTTGTAACCCCTTGTAACCCCTTGTAACCCCCTGTAACCCCTTGTAATCCCTTGTAACCCCTTGTAACCCCCTGTAACCCCTTGTAACCCCCTGTAACCTCTTGTAACCCCCTGTAACCCTTTGTAACCCCCTGTAACCTCTTGTAACCCCCTGTAACCCCTTGTAACCCCCTGTAACCCCTTGTAACCCCCTATAATCCCAAGTAACCTTTTGTAACCCCTATAAATTCATGTTACGCCCTGTTACTTACTTTTATAACTCTTTGTCCGTGTCGAATACTTGTAGAGAGCAACTGAAATATAAATCGCAAAATAATTCCAAACTGTACAGGTAAAGACATTACGAGTTTACCATAAGCCATTAGATTGGTAGATTGATAAACTGAAATAGAAAAGCCTCAAAATCAGGCATTATTTTATAGAAGAGCTGGTTTGCACGCACGTCACGTCATGGCGGCCATGTTGGTGCTTAAGAACAAAAGCTTTCCTCTCCTCTGGGAACTAAACTCTATTTTCATGTAAATTCTTCCAGAAAAAATTCTATTCTTTTGACCCCCAACATGGCCGCCTTGTCACATGGTTGCAAACCAAGGATAGGGCTACCCTAATGTACAAAATCCTCTATGATCATTACCTTCCCCCCATGTGAGAGTCTCGATCCTTTACAAAACTCAATGATGGTTAAGTCAACTATAACCCTAGGAATCTTGAGACTGCATGATCTGATCGAGCACTAATCCAAGGCCAAAAACTCATTTCCTCAAACACACATGCAGTGCTAGGTATAGTGGTGAAACGAATGCTCTGGGACAATCTTTCTTACCACGCAAAAAGAGCACAGTTGGTTTTAGAATTTAAAAGCAAACTTCTTGCTCTTTGCCTTTTGCTGGATCTCTCTGATTTTTTAATTTGTATGCGTATAAATATCTTAAAACTTAATTAAAGTCATTATATTCTACAAGAAATTTTGCCCACCATTACATACATAGTAAACTACCTGAAATGTGTAAATTTTTACTTAAGCTTAATGACCCTGCAAAAATTTCTAAAAAATTTTGCATTCAGATAGTGAACACCATATTGCTTCTAATTTCAATTGTGATGTGTGATTGCCTACACCCAACCTGGAAATCAGCTTTTGTTGTGTGAGGCTAGCGCAGGTAAATAATTTCATGTTGTAGTTATTAACCACCCTATAACCCATTGTAACACCCCTGTAATCATCTGTAACCATCTGTTACTGTCTGTAACCCCTTGTAACCCCTTGTAACCCCCTGTAACCCCTTGTAATCCCTTGTAACCCCTTGTAACCCCCTGTAACCCCTTGTAACCCCCTGTAACCTCTTGTAACCCCTTGTAACCCCCTGTAACCCCTTGTAATCCCTTGTAACCCCTTGTAACCCCCTGTAACCCCTTGTAACCCCCTGTAACCTCTTGTAACCCCCTGTAACCCTTTGTAACCCCCTGTAACCTCTTGTAACCCCCTGTAACCCCTTGTAACCCCCTGTAACCCCTTGTAACCCCCTATAATCCCAAGTAACCTTTTGTAACCCCTATAAATTCATGTTACGCCCTGTTACTTACTTTTATAACTCTTTGTCCGTGTCGAATACTTGTAGAGAGCAACTGAAAGATAAATCGCAAAATAATTCCAAACTGTACAGGTAAAGACATTACGAGTTTACCATAAGCCATTAGATTGGTAGATTGATAAACTGAAATAGAAAAGCCTCAAAATCAGGCATTATTTTATAGAAGAGCTGGTTTGCACGCACGTCACGTCATGGCGGCCATGTTGGTGCTTAAGAACAAAAGCTTTCCTCTCCTCTGGGAACTAAACTCTATTTTCATGTAAATTCTTCCAGAAAAAATTCTATTCTTTTGACCCCCAACATGGCCGCCTTGTCACATGGTTGCAAACCAAGGATAGGGCTACCCTAATGTACAAAATCCTCTATGATCATTACCTTCCCCCCATGTGAGAGTCTCGATCCTTTACAAAACTCAATGATGGTTAAGTCAACTATAACCCTAGGAATCTTGAGACTGCATGATCTGATCGAGCACTAATCCAAGGCCAAAAACTCATTTCCTCAAACACACATGCAGTGCTAGGTATAGTGGTGAAACGAATGCTCTGGGACAATCTTTCTTACCACGCAAAAAGAGCACAGTTGGTTTTAGAATTTAAAAGCAAACTTCTTGCTCTTTGCCTTTTGCTGGATCTCTCTGATTTTTTAATTTGTATGCGTATAAATATCTTAAAACTTAATTAAAGTCATTATATTCTACAAGAAATTTTGCCCACCATTACATACATAGTAAACTACCTGAAATGTGTAAATTTTTACTTAAGCTTAATGACCCTGCAAAAATTTCTAAAAAATTTTGCATTCAGATAGTGAAAACCATATTGCTTCTAATTTCAATTGTGATGTGTGATTGCCTACACCCAACCTGGAAATCAGCTTTTGTTGTGTGAGGCTAGCGCAGGTAAATAATTTCATGTTGTAGTTATTAACCACCCTATAACCCATTGTAACACCCCTGTAATCATCTGTAACCATCTGTTACTGTCTGTAACCCCTTGTAACTCCTTGTAACCCCCTGTAACCCCTTGTAATCCCTTGTAACCCCTTGTAACCCCCTGTAACCCCTTGTAACCCCCTGTAACCTCTTGTAACCCCTTGTAACCCCTTGTAACCCCCTGTAACCCCTTGTAATCCCTTGTAACCCCTTGTAACCCCCTGTAACCCCTTGTAACCCCCTGTAACCTCTTGTAACCCCCTGTAACCCTTTGTAACCCCCTGTAACCTCTTGTAACCCCCTGTAACCCCTTGTAACCCCCTGTAACCCCTTGTAACCCCCTATAATCCCAAGTAACCTTTTGTAACCCCTATAAATTCATGTTACGCCCTGTTACTTACTTTTATAACTCTTTGTCCGTGTCGAATACTTGTAGAGAGCAACTGAAAGATAAATCGCAAAATAATTCCAAACTGTACAGGTAAAGACATTACGAGTTTACCATAAGCCATTAGATTGGTAGATTGATAAACTGAAATAGAAAAGCCTCAAAATCAGGCATTATTTTATAGAAGAGCTGGTTTGCACGCACGTCACGTCATGGCGGCCATGTTGGTGCTTAAGAACAAAAGCTTTCCTCTCCTCTGGGAACTAAACTCTATTTTCATGTAAATTCTTCCAGAAAAAATTCTATTCTTTTGACCCCCAACATGGCCGCCTTGTCACATGGTTGCAAACCAAGGATAGGGCTACCCTAATGTACAAAATCCTCTATGATCATTACCTTCCCCCCATGTGAGAGTCTCGATCCTTTACAAAACTCAATGATGGTTAAGTCAACTATAACCCTAGGAATCTTGAGACTGCATGATCTGATCGAGCACTAATCCAAGGCCAAAAACTCATTTCCTCAAACACACATGCAGTGCTAGGTATAGTGGTGAAACGAATGCTCTGGGACAATCTTTCTTACCACGCAAAAAGAGCACAGTTGGTTTTAGAATTTAAAAGCAAACTTCTTGCTCTTTGCCTTTTGCTGGATCTCTCTGATTTTTTAATTTGTATGCGTATAAATATCTTAAAACTTAATTAAAGTCATTATATTCTACAAGAAATTTTGCCCACCATTACATACATAGTAAACTACCTGAAATGTGTAAATTTTTACTTAAGCTTAATGACCCTGCAAAAATTTCTAAAAAATTTTGCATTCAGATAGTGAACACCATATTGCTTCTAATTTCAATTGTGATGTGTGATTGCCTACACCCAACCTGGAAATCAGCTTTTGTTGTGTGAGGCTAGCGCAGGTAAATAATTTCATGTTGTAGTTATTAACCACCCTATAACCCATTGTAACACCCCTGTAATCATCTGTAACCATCTGTTACTGTCTGTAACCCCTTGTAACCCCTTGTAACCCCCTGTAACCCCTTGTAATCCCTTGTAACCCCTTGTAACCCCCTGTAACCCCTTGTAACCCCCTGTAACCTCTTGTAACCCCTTGTAACCCCTTGTAACCCCCTGTAACCCCTTGTAATCCCTTGTAACCCCTTGTAACCCCCTGTAACCCCTTGTAACCCCCTGTAACCTCTTGTAACCCCCTGTAACCCTTTGTAACCCCCTGTAACCTCTTGTAACCCCCTGTAACCCCTTGTAACCCCCTGTAACCCCTTGTAACCCCCTATAATCCCAAGTAATCTTTTGTAACCCCTATAAATTCATGTTACGCCCTGTTACTTACTTTTATAACTCTTTGTCCGTGTCGAATACTTGTAGAGAGCAACTGAAAGATAAATCGCAAAATAATTCCAAACTGTACAGGTAAAGACATTACGAGTTTACCATAAGCCATTAGATTGGTAGATTGATAAACTGAAATAGAAAAGCCTCAAAATCAGGCATTATTTTATAGAAGAGCTGGTTTGCACGCACGTCACGTCATGGCGGCCATGTTGGTGCTTAAGAACAAAAGCTTTCCTCTCCTCTGGGAACTAAACTCTATTTTCATGTAAATTCTTCCAGAAAAAATTCTATTCTTTTGACCCCCAACATGGCCGCCTTGTCACATGGTTGCAAACCAAGGATAGGGCTACCCTAATGTACAAAATCCTCTATGATCATTACCTTCCCCCCATGTGAGAGTCTCGATCCTTTACAAAACTCAATGATGGTTAAGTCAACTATAACCCTAGGAATCTTGAGACTGCATGATCTGATCGAGCACTAATCCAAGGCCAAAAACTCATTTCCTCAAACACACATGCAGTGCTAGGTATAGTGGTGAAACGAATGCTCTGGGACAATCTTTCTTACCACGCAAAAAGAGCACAGTTGGTTTTAGAATTTAAAAGCAAACTTCTTGCTCTTTGCCTTTTGCTGGATCTCTCTGATTTTTTAATTTGTATGCGTATAAATATCTTAAAACTTAATTAAAGTCATTATATTCTACAAGAAATTTTGCCCACCATTACATACATAGTAAACTACCTGAAATGTGTAAATTTTTACTTAAGCTTAATGACCCTGCAAAAATTTCTAAAAAATTTTGCATTCAGATAGTGAACACCATATTGCTTCTAATTTCAATTGTGATGTGTGATTGCCTACACCCAACCTGGAAATCAGCTTTTGTTGTGTGAGGCTAGCGCAGGTAAATAATTTCATGTTGTAGTTATTAACCACCCTATAACCCATTGTAACACCCCTGTAATCATCTGTAACCATCTGTTACTGTCTGTAACCCCTTGTAACCCCTTGTAACCCCCTGTAACCCCTTGTAATCCCTTGTAACCCCTTGTAACCCCCTGTAACCCCTTGTAACCCCCTGTAACCTCTTGTAACCCCTTGTAACCCCTTGTAACCCCCTGTAACCCCTTGTAATCCCTTGTAACCCCTTGTAACCCCCTGTAACCCCTTGTAACCCCCTGTAACCTCTTGTAACCCCCTGTAACCCTTTGTAACCCCCTGTAACCTCTTGTAACCCCCTGTAACCCCTTGTAACCCCCTGTAACCCCTTGTAACCCCCTATAATCCCAAGTAATCTTTTGTAACCCCTATAAATTCATGTTACGCCCTGTTACTTACTTTTATAACTCTTTGTCCGTGTCGAATACTTGTAGAGAGCAACTGAAAGATAAATCGCAAAATAATTCCAAACTGTACAGGTAAAGACATTACGAGTTTACCATAAGCCATTAGATTGGTAGATTGATAAACTGAAATAGAAAAGCCTCAAAATCAGGCATTATTTTATAGAAGAGCTGGTTTGCACGCACGTCACGTCATGGCGGCCATGTTGGTGCTTAAGAACAAAAGCTTTCCTCTCCTCTGGGAACTAAACTCTATTTTCATGTAAATTCTTCCAGAAAAAATTCTATTCTTTTGACCCCCAACATGGCCGCCTTGTCACATGGTTGCAAACCAAGGATAGGGCTACCCTAATGTACAAAATCCTCTATGATCATTACCTTCCCCCCATGTGAGAGTCTCGATCCTTTACAAAACTCAATGATGGTTAAGTCAACTATAACCCTAGGAATCTTGAGACTGCATGATCTGATCGAGCACTAATCCAAGGCCAAAAACTCATTTCCTCAAACACACATGCAGTGCTAGGTATAGTGGTGAAACGAATGCTCTGGGACAATCTTTCTTACCACGCAAAAAGAGCACAGTTGGTTTTAGAATTTAAAAGCAAACTTCTTGCTCTTTGCCTTTTGCTGGATCTCTCTGATTTTTTAATTTGTATGCGTATAAATATCTTAAAACTTAATTAAAGTCATTATATTCTACAAGAAATTTTGCCCACCATTACATACATAGTAAACTACCTGAAATGTGTAAATTTTTACTTAAGCTTAATGACCCTGCAAAAATTTCTAAAAAATTTTGCATTCAGATAGTGAACACCATATTGCTTCTAATTTCAATTGTGATGTGTGATTGCCTACACCCAACCTGGAAATCAGCTTTTGTTGTGTGAGGCTAGCGCAGGTAAATAATTTCATGTTGTAGTTATTAACCACCCTATAACCCATTGTAACACCCCTGTAATCATCTGTAACCATCTGTTACTGTCTGTAACCCCTTGTAACTCCTTGTAACCCCCTGTAACCCCTTGTAATCCCTTGTAACCCCTTGTAACCCCCTGTAACCCCTTGTAACCCCCTGTAACCTCTTGTAACCCCTTGTAACCCCTTGTAACCCCCTGTAACCCCTTGTAATCCCTTGTAACCCCTTGTAACCCCCTGTAACCCCTTGTAACCCCCTGTAACCTCTTGTAACCCCCTGTAACCCTTTGTAACCCCCTGTAACCTCTTGTAACCCCCTGTAACCCCTTGTAACCCCCTGTAACCCCTTGTAACCCCCTATAATCCCAAGTAACCTTTTGTAACCCCTATAAATTCATGTTACGCCCTGTTACTTACTTTTATAACTCTTTGTCCGTGTCGAATACTTGTAGAGAGCAACTGAAAGATAAATCGCAAAATAATTCCAAACTGTACAGGTAAAGACATTACGAGTTTACCATAAGCCATTAGATTGGTAGATTGATAAACTGAAATAGAAAAGCCTCAAAATCAGGCATTATTTTATAGAAGAGCTGGTTTGCACGCACGTCACGTCATGGCGGCCATGTTGGTGCTTAAGAACAAAAGCTTTCCTCTCCTCTGGGAACTAAACTCTATTTTCATGTAAATTCTTCCAGAAAAAATTCTATTCTTTTGACCCCCAACATGGCCGCCTTGTCACATGGTTGCAAACCAAGGATAGGGCTACCCTAATGTACAAAATCCTCTATGATCATTACCTTCCCCCCATGTGAGAGTCTCGATCCTTTACAAAACTCAATGATGGTTAAGTCAACTATAACCCTAGGAATCTTGAGACTGCATGATCTGATCGAGCACTAATCCAAGGCCAAAAACTCATTTCCTCAAACACACATGCAGTGCTAGGTATAGTGGTGAAACGAATGCTCTGGGACAATCTTTCTTACCACGCAAAAAGAGCACAGTTGGTTTTAGAATTTAAAAGCAAACTTCTTGCTCTTTGCCTTTTGCTGGATCTCTCTGATTTTTTAATTTGTATGCGTATAAATATCTTAAAACTTAATTAAAGTCATTATATTCTACAAGAAATTTTGCCCACCATTACATACATAGTAAACTACCTGAAATGTGTAAATTTTTACTTAAGCTTAATGACCCTGCAAAAATTTCTAAAAAATTTTGCATTCAGATAGTGAACACCATATTGCTTCTAATTTCAATTGTGATGTGTGATTGCCTACACCCAACCTGGAAATCAGCTTTTGTTGTGTGAGGCTAGCGCAGGTAAATAATTTCATGTTGTAGTTATTAACCACCCTATAACCCATTGTAACACCCCTGTAATCATCTGTAACCATCTGTTACTGTCTGTAACCCCTTGTAACCCCTTGTAACCCCCTGTAACCCCTTGTAATCCCTTGTAACCCCTTGTAACCCCCTGTAACCCCTTGTAACCCCCTGTAACCTCTTGTAACCCCTTGTAACCCCTTGTAACCCCCTGTAACCCCTTGTAATCCCTTGTAACCCCCTGTAAGCCCTTGTAACCCCCTGTAACCTCTTGTAACCCCCTGTAACCCTTTGTAACCCCCTGTAACCTCTTGTAACCCCTTGTAACCCCCTGTAACCCCTTGTAACCCCCTATAATCCCAAGTAACCTTTTGTAACCCCTATAAATTCATGTTACGCCCTGTTACTTACTTTTATAACTCTTTGTCCGTGTCGAATACTTGTAGAGAGCAACTGAAAGATAAATCGCAAAATAATTCCAAACTGTACAGGTAAAGACATTACGAGTTTACCATAAGCCATTAGATTGGTAGATTGATAAACTGAAATAGAAAAGCCTCAAAATCAGGCATTATTTTATAGAAGAGCTGGTTTGCACGCACGTCACGTCATGGCGGCCATGTTGGTGCTTAAGAACAAAAGCTTTCCTCTCCTCTGGGAACTAAACTCTATTTTCATGTAAATTCTTCCAGAAAAAATTCTATTCTTTTGACCCCCAACATGGCCGCCTTGTCACATGGTTGCAAACCAAGGATAGGGCTACCCTAATGTACAAAATCCTCTATGATCATTACCTTCCCCCCATGTGAGAGTCTCGATCCTTTACAAAACTCAATGATGGTTAAGTCAACTATAACCCTAGGAATCTTGAGACTGCATGATCTGATCGAGCACTAATCCAAGGCCAAAAACTCATTTCCTCAAACACACATGCAGTGCTAGGTATAGTGGTGAAACGAATGCTCTGGGACAATCTTTCTTACCACGCAAAAAGAGCACAGTTGGTTTTAGAATTTAAAAGCAAACTTCTTGCTCTTTGCCTTTTGCTGGATCTCTCTGATTTTTTAATTTGTATGCGTATAAATATCTTAAAACTTAATTAAAGTCATTATATTCTACAAGAAATTTTGCCCACCATTACATACATAGTAAACTACCTGAAATGTGTAAATTTTTACTTAAGCTTAATGACCCTGCAAAAATTTCTAAAAAATTTTGCATTCAGATAGTGAACACCATATTGCTTCTAATTTCAATTGTGATGTGTGATTGCCTACACCCAACCTGGAAATCAGCTTTTGTTGTGTGAGGCTAGCGCAGGTAAATAATTTCATGTTGTAGTTATTAACCACCCTATAACCCATTGTAACACCCCTGTAATCATCTGTAACCATCTGTTACTGTCTGTAACCCCTTGTAACCCCTTGTAACCCCCTGTAACCCCTTGTAATCCCTTGTAACCCCTTGTAACCCCCTGTAACCCCTTGTAACCCCCTGTAACCTCTTGTAACCCCTTGTAACCCCTTGTAACCCCCTGTAACCCCTTGTAATCCCTTGTAACCCCTTGTAACCCCCTGTAACCCCTTGTAACCCCCTGTAACCTCTTGTAACCCCCTGTAACCCTTTGTAACCCCCTGTAACCTCTTGTAACCCCCTGTAACCCCTTGTAACCCCCTGTAACCCCTTGTAACCCCCTATAATCCCAAGTAACCTTTTGTAACCCCTATAAATTCATGTTACGCCCTGTTACTTACTTTTATAACTCTTTGTCCGTGTCGAATACTTGTAGAGAGCAACTGAAAGATAAATCGCAAAATAATTCCAAACTGTACAGGTAAAGACATTACGAGTTTACCATAAGCCATTAGATTGGTAGATTGATAAACTGAAATAGAAAAGCCTCAAAATCAGGCATTATTTTATAGAAGAGCTGGTTTGCACGCACGTCACGTCATGGCGGCCATGTTGGTGCTTAAGAACAAAAGCTTTCCTCTCCTCTGGGAACTAAACTCTATTTTCATGTAAATTCTTCCAGAAAAAATTCTATTCTTTTGACCCCCAACATGGCCGCCTTGTCACATGGTTGCAAACCAAGGATAGGGCTACCCTAATGTACAAAATCCTCTATGATCATTACCTTCCCCCCATGTGAGAGTCTCGATCCTTTACAAAACTCAATGATGGTTAAGTCAACTATAACCCTAGGAATCTTGAGAATGCATGATCTGATCGAGCACTAATCCAAGGCCAAAAACTCATTTCCTCAAACACACATGCAGTGCTAGGTATAGTGGTGAAACGAATGCTCTGGGACAATCTTTCTTACCACGCAAAAAGAGCACAGTTGGTTTTAGAATTTAAAAGCAAACTTCTTGCTCTTTGCCTTTTGCTGGATCTCTCTGATTTTTTAATTTGTATGCGTATAAATATCTTAAAACTTAATTAAAGTCATTATATTCTACAAGAAATTTTGCCCACCATTACATACATAGTAAACTACCTGAAATGTGTAAATTTTTACTTAAGCTTAATGACCCTGCAAAAATTTCTAAAAAATTTTGCATTCAGATAGTGAACACCATATTGCTTCTAATTTCAATTGTGATGTGTGATTGCCTACACCCAACCTGGAAATCAGCTTTTGTTGTGTGAGGCTAGCGCAGGTAAATAATTTCATGTTGTAGTTATTAACCACCCTATAACCCATTGTAACACCCCTGTAATCATCTGTAACCATCTGTTACTGTCTGTAACCCCTTGTAACCCCTTGTAACCCCCTGTAACCCCTTGTAATCCCTTGTAACCCCTTGTAACCCCCTGTAACCCCTTGTAACCCCCTGTAACCTCTTGTAACCCCTTGTAACCCCCTGTAACCCCTTGTAATCCCTTGTAACCCCTTGTAACCCCCTGTAACCCCTTGTAACCCCCTGTAACCTCTTGTAACCCCCTGTAACCCTTTGTAACCCCCTGTAACCTCTTGTAACCCCCTGTAACCCCTTGTAACCCCCTGTAACCCCTTGTAACCCCCTATAATCCCAAGTAACCTTTTGTAACCCCTATAAATTCATGTTACGCCCTGTTACTTACTTTTATAACTCTTTGTCCGTGTCGAATACTTGTAGAGAGCAACTGAAAGATAAATCGCAAAATAATTCCAAACTGTACAGGTAAAGACATTACGAGTTTACCATAAGCCATTAGATTGGTAGATTGATAAACTGAAATAGAAAAGCCTCAAAATCAGGCATTATTTTATAGAAGAGCTGGTTTGCACGCACGTCACGTCATGGCGGCCATGTTGGTGCTTAAGAACAAAAGCTTTCCTCTCCTCTGGGAACTAAACTCTATTTTCATGTAAATTCTTCCAGAAAAAATTCTATTCTTTTGACCCCCAACATGGCCGCCTTGTCACATGGTTGCAAACCAAGGATAGGGCTACCCTAATGTACAAAATCCTCTATGATCATTACCTTCCCCCCATGTGAGAGTCTCGATCCTTTACAAAACTCAATGATGGTTAAGTCAACTATAACCCTAGGAATCTTGAGACTGCATGATCTGATCGAGCACTAATCCAAGGCCAAAAACTCATTTCCTCAAACACACATGCAGTGCTAGGTATAGTGGTGAAACGAATGCTCTGGGACAATCTTTCTTACCACGCAAAAAGAGCACAGTTGGTTTTAGAATTTAAAAGCAAACTTCTTGCTCTTTGCCTTTTGCTGGATCTCTCTGATTTTTTAATTTGTATGCGTATAAATATCTTAAAACTTAATTAAAGTCATTATATTCTACAAGAAATTTTGCCCACCATTACATACATAGTAAACTACCTGAAATGTGTAAATTTTTACTTAAGCTTAATGACCCTGCAAAAATTTCTAAAAAATTTTGCATTCAGATAGTGAACACCATATTGCTTCTAATTTCAATTGTGATGTGTGATTGCCTACACCCAACCTGGAAATCAGCTTTTGTTGTGTGAGGCTAGCGCAGGTAAATAATTTCATGTTGTAGTTATTAACCACCCTATAACCCATTGTAACACCCCTGTAATCATCTGTAACCATCTGTTACTGTCTGTAACCCCTTGTAACCCCTTGTAACCCCCTGTAACCCCTTGTAATCCCTTGTAACCCCTTGTAACCCCCTGTAACCCCTTGTAACCCCCTGTAACCTCTTGTAACCCCTTGTAACCCCCTGTAACCCCTTGTAATCCCTTGTAACCCCTTGTAACCCCCTGTAACCCCTTGTAACCCCCTGTAACCTCTTGTAACCCCCTGTAACCCTTTGTAACCCCCTGTAACCTCTTGTAACCCCTTGTAACCCCCTGTAACCCCTTGTAACCCCCTATAATCCCAAGTAACCTTTTGTAACCCCTATAAATTCATGTTACGCCCTGTTACTTACTTTTATAACTCTTTGTCCGTGTCGAATACTTGTAGAGAGCAACTGAAAGATAAATCGCAAAATAATTCCAAACTGTACAGGTAAAGACATTACGAGTTTACCATAAGCCATTAGATTGGTAGATTGATAAACTGAAATAGAAAAGCCTCAAAATCAGGCATTATTTTATAGAAGAGCTGGTTTGCACGCACGTCACGTCATGGCGGCCATGTTGGTGCTTAAGAACAAAAGCTTTCCTCTCCTCTGGGAACTAAACTCTATTTTCATGTAAATTCTTCCAGAAAAAATTCTATTCTTTTGACCCCCAACATGGCCGCCTTGTCACATGGTTGCAAACCAAGGATAGGGCTACCCTAATGTACAAAATCCTCTATGATCATTACCTTCCCCCCATGTGAGAGTCTCGATCCTTTACAAAACTCAATGATGGTTAAGTCAACTATAACCCTAGGAATCTTGAGACTGCATGATCTGATCGAGCACTAATCCAAGGCCAAAAACTCATTTCCTCAAACACACATGCAGTGCTAGGTATAGTGGTGAAACGAATGCTCTGGGACAATCTTTCTTACCACGCAAAAAGAGCACAGTTGGTTTTAGAATTTAAAAGCAAACTTCTAGCTCTTTGCCTTTTGCTGGATCTCTCTGATTTTTTAATTTGTATGCGTATAAATATCTTAAAACTTAATTAAAGTCATTATATTCTACAAGAAATTTTGCCCACCATTACATACATAGTAAACTACCTGAAATGTGTAAATTTTTACTTAAGCTTAATGACCCTGCAAAAATTTCTAAAAAATTTTGCATTCAGATAGTGAACATCATATTGCTTCTAATTTCAATTGTGATGTGTGATTGCCTACACCCAACCTGGAAATCAGCTTTTGTTGTGTGAGGCTAGCGCAGGTAAATAATTTCATGTTGTAGTTATTAACCACCCTATAACCCATTGTAACACCCCTGTAATCATCTGTAACCATCTGTTACTGTCTGTAACCCCTTGTAACCCCTTGTAACCCCCTGTAACCCCTTGTAATCCCTTGTAACCCCTTGTAACCCCCTGTAACCCCTTGTAACCCCCTGTAACCTCTTGTAACCCCTTGTAACCCCTTGTAACCCCCTGTAACCCCTTGTAATCCCTTGTAACCCCTTGTAACCCCCTGTAACCCCTTGTAACCCCCTGTAACCTCTTGTAACCCCCTGTAACCCTTTGTAACCCCCTGTAACCTCTTGTAACCCCCTGTAACCCCTTGTAACCCCCTGTAACCCCTTGTAACCCCCTATAATCCCAAGTAATCTTTTGTAACCCCTATAAATTCATGTTACGCCCTGTTACTTACTTTTATAACTCTTTGTCCGTGTCGAATACTTGTAGAGAGCAACTGAAAGATAAATCGCAAAATAATTCCAAACTGTACAGGTAAAGACATTACGAGTTTACCATAAGCCATTAGATTGGTAGATTGATAAACTGAAATAGAAAAGCCTCAAAATCAGGCATTATTTTATAGAAGAGCTGGTTTGCACGCACGTCACGTCATGGCGGCCATGTTGGTGCTTAAGAACAAAAGCTTTCCTCTCCTCTGGGAACTAAACTCTATTTTCATGTAAATTCTTCCAGAAAAAATTCTATTCTTTTGACCCCCAACATGGCCGCCTTGTCACATGGTTGCAAACCAAGGATAGGGCTACCCTAATGTACAAAATCCTCTATGATCATTACCTTCCCCCCATGTGAGAGTCTCGATCCTTTACAAAACTCAATGATGGTTAAGTCAACTATAACCCTAGGAATCTTGAGAATGCATGATCTGATCGAGCACTAATCCAAGGCCAAAAACTCATTTCCTCAAACACACATGCAGTGCTAGGTATAGTGGTGAAACGAATGCTCTGGGACAATCTTTCTTACCACGCAAAAAGAGCACAGTTGGTTTTAGAATTTAAAAGCAAACTTCTTGCTCTTTGCCTTTTGCTGGATCTCTCTGATTTTTTAATTTGTATGCGTATAAATATCTTAAAACTTAATTAAAGTCATTATATTCTACAAGAAATTTTGCCCACCATTACATACATAGTAAACTACCTGAAATGTGTAAATTTTTACTTAAGCTTAATGACCCTGCAAAAATTTCTAAAAAATTTTGCATTCAGATAGTGAACACCATATTGCTTCTAATTTCAATTGTGATGTGTGATTGCCTACACCCAACCTGGAAATCAGCTTTTGTTGTGTGAGGCTAGCGCAGGTAAATAATTTCATGTTGTAGTTATTAACCACCCTATAACCCATTGTAACACCCCTGTAATCATCTGTAACCATCTGTTACTGTCTGTAACCCCTTGTAACCCCTTGTAACCCCCTGTAACCCCTTGTAATCCCTTGTAACCCCTTGTAACCCCCTGTAACCCCTTGTAACCCCCTGTAACCTCTTGTAACCCCTTGTAACCCCTTGTAACCCCCTGTAACCCCTTGTAATCCCTTGTAACCCCTTGTAACCCCCTGTAACCCCTTGTAACCCCCTGTAACCTCTTGTAACCCCCTGTAACCCTTTGTAACCCCCTGTAACCTCTTGTAACCCCCTGTAACCCCTTGTAACCCCCTGTAACCCCTTGTAACCCCCTATAATCCCAAGTAACCTTTTGTAACCCCTATAAATTCATGTTACGCCCTGTTACTTACTTTTATAACTCTTTGTCCGTGTCGAATACTTGTAGAGAGCAACTGAAAGATAAATCGCAAAATAATTCCAAACTGTACAGGTAAAGACATTACGAGTTTACCATAAGCCATTAGATTGGTAGATTGATAAACTGAAATAGAAAAGCCTCAAAATCAGGCATTATTTTATAGAAGAGCTGGTTTGCACGCACGTCACGTCATGGCGGCCATGTTGGTGCTTAAGAACAAAAGCTTTCCTCTCCTCTGGGAACTAAACTCTATTTTCATGTAAATTCTTCCAGAAAAAATTCTATTCTTTTGACCCCCAACATGGCCGCCTTGTCACATGGTTGCAAACCAAGGATAGGGCTACCCTAATGTACAAAATCCTCTATGATCATTACCTTCCCCCCATGTGAGAGTCTCGATCCTTTACAAAACTCAATGATGGTTAAGTCAACTATAACCCTAGGAATCTTGAGACTGCATGATCTGATCGAGCACTAATCCAAGGCCAAAAACTCATTTCCTCAAACACACATGCAGTGCTAGGTATAGTGGTGAAACGAATGCTCTGGGACAATCTTTCTTACCACGCAAAAAGAGCACAGTTGGTTTTAGAATTTAAAAGCAAACTTCTTGCTCTTTGCCTTTTGCTGGATCTCTCTGATTTTTTAATTTGTATGCGTATAAATATCTTAAAACTTAATTAAAGTCATTATATTCTACAAGAAATTTTGCCCACCATTACATACATAGTAAACTACCTGAAATGTGTAAATTTTTACTTAAGCTTAATGACCCTGCAAAAATTTCTAAAAAATTTTGCATTCAGATAGTGAACACCATATTGCTTCTAATTTCAATTGTGATGTGTGATTGCCTACACCCAACCTGGAAATCAGCTTTTGTTGTGTGAGGCTAGCGCAGGTAAATAATTTCATGTTGTAGTTATTAACCACCCTATAACCCATTGTAACACCCCTGTAATCATCTGTAACCATCTGTTACTGTCTGTAACCCCTTGTAACCCCTTGTAACCCCCTGTAACCCCTTGTAATCCCTTGTAACCCCTTGTAACCCCCTGTAACCCCTTGTAACCCCCTGTAACCTCTTGTAACCCCTTGTAACCCCTTGTAACCCCCTGTAACCCCTTGTAATCCCTTGTAACCCCTTGTAACCCCTTGTAACCCCCTGTAACCTCTTGTAACCCCCTGTAACCCTTTGTAACCCCCTGTAACCTCTTGTAACCCCCTGTAACCCCTTGTAACCCCCTGTAACCCCTTGTAACCCCCTATAATCCCAAGTAACCTTTTGTAACCCCTATAAATTCATGTTACGCCCTGTTACTTACTTTTATAACTCTTTGTCCGTGTCGAATACTTGTAGAGAGCAACTGAAAGATAAATCGCAAAATAATTCCAAACTGTACAGGTAAAGACATTACGAGTTTACCATAAGCCATTAGATTGGTAGATTGATAAACTGAAATAGAAAAGCCTCAAAATCAGGCATTATTTTATAGAAGAGCTGGTTTGCACGCACGTCACGTCATGGCGGCCATGTTGGTGCTTAAGAACAAAAGCTTTCCTCTCCTCTGGGAACTAAACTCTATTTTCATGTAAATTCTTCCAGAAAAAATTCTATTCTTTTGACCCCCAACATGGCCGCCTTGTCACATGGTTGCAAACCAAGGATAGGGCTACCCTAATGTACAAAATCCTCTATGATCATTACCTTCCCCCCATGTGAGAGTCTCGATCCTTTACAAAACTCAATGATGGTTAAGTCAACTATAACCCTAGGAATCTTGAGACTGCATGATCTGATCGAGCACTAATCCAAGGCCAAAAACTCATTTCCTCAAACACACATGCAGTGCTAGGTATAGTGGTGAAACGAATGCTCTGGGACAATCTTTCTTACCACGCAAAAAGAGCACAGTTGGTTTTAGAATTTAAAAGCAAACTTCTTGCTCTTTGCCTTTTGCTGGATCTCTCTGATTTTTTAATTTGTATGCGTATAAATATCTTAAAACTTAATTAAAGTCATTATATTCTACAAGAAATTTTGCCCACCATTACATACATAGTAAACTACCTGAAATGTGTAAATTTTTACTTAAGCTTAATGACCCTGCAAAAATTTCTAAAAAATTTTGCATTCAGATAGTGAACACCATATTGCTTCTAATTTCAATTGTGATGTGTGATTGCCTACACCCAACCTGGAAATCAGCTTTTGTTGTGTGAGGCTAGCGCAGGTAAATAATTTCATGTTGTAGTTATTAACCACCCTATAACCCATTGTAACACCCCTGTAATCATCTGTAACCATCTGTTACTGTCTGTAACCCCTTGTAACCCCTTGTAACCCCCTGTAACCCCTTGTAATCCCTTGTAACCCCTTGTAACCCCCTGTAACCCCTTGTAACCCCCTGTAACCTCTTGTAACCCCTTGTAACCCCTTGTAACCCCCTGTAACCCCTTGTAATCCCTTGTAACCCCTTGTAACCCCTTGTAACCCCCTGTAACCTCTTGTAACCCCCTGTAACCCTTTGTAACCCCCTGTAACCTCTTGTAACCCCCTGTAACCCCTTGTAACCCCCTGTAACCCCTTGTAACCCCCTATAATCCCAAGTAACCTTTTGTAACCCCTATAAATTCATGTTACGCCCTGTTACTTACTTTTATAACTCTTTGTCCGTGTCGAATACTTGTAGAGAGCAACTGAAAGATAAATCGCAAAATAATTCCAAACTGTACAGGTAAAGACATTACGAGTTTACCATAAGCCATTAGATTGGTAGATTGATAAACTGAAATAGAAAAGCCTCAAAATCAGGCATTATTTTATAGAAGAGCTGGTTTGCACGCACGTCACGTCATGGCGGCCATGTTGGTGCTTAAGAACAAAAGCTTTCCTCTCCTCTGGGAACTAAACTCTATTTTCATGTAAATTCTTCCAGAAAAAATTCTATTCTTTTGACCCCCAACATGGCCGCCTTGTCACATGGTTGCAAACCAAGGATAGGGCTACCCTAATGTACAAAATCCTCTATGATCATTACCTTCCCCCCATGTGAGAGTCTCGATCCTTTACAAAACTCAATGATGGTTAAGTCAACTATAACCCTAGGAATCTTGAGACTGCATGATCTGATCGAGCACTAATCCAAGGCCAAAAACTCATTTCCTCAAACACACATGCAGTGCTAGGTATAGTGGTGAAACGAATGCTCTGGGACAATCTTTCTTACCACGCAAAAAGAGCACAGTTGGTTTTAGAATTTAAAAGCAAACTTCTTGCTCTTTGCCTTTTGCTGGATCTCTCTGATTTTTTAATTTGTATGCGTATAAATATCTTAAAACTTAATTAAAGTCATTATATTCTACAAGAAATTTTGCCCACCATTACATACATAGTAAACTACCTGAAATGTGTAAATTTTTACTTAAGCTTAATGACCCTGCAAAAATTTCTAAAAAATTTTGCATTCAGATAGTGAACACCATATTGCTTCTAATTTCAATTGTGATGTGTGATTGCCTACACCCAACCTGGAAATCAGCTTTTGTTGTGTGAGGCTAGCGCAGGTAAATAATTTCATGTTGTAGTTATTAACCACCCTATAACCCATTGTAACACCCCTGTAATCATCTGTAACCATCTGTTACTGTCTGTAACCCCTTGTAACCCCTTGTAACCCCCTGTAACCCCTTGTAATCCCTTGTAACCCCTTGTAACCCCCTGTAACCCCTTGTAACCCCCTGTAACCTCTTGTAACCCCTTGTAACCCCTTGTAACCCCCTGTAACCCCTTGTAATCCCTTGTAACCCCTTGTAACCCCCTGTAACCCCTTGTAACCCCCTGTAACCTCTTGTAACCCCCTGTAACCCTTTGTAACCCCCTGTAACCTCTTGTAACCCCCTGTAACCCCTTGTAACCCCCTATAATCCCAAGTAACCTTTTGTAACCCCAAGTAACCTTTTGTAACCCCTATAAATTCATGTTACGCCCTGTTACTTACTTTTATAACTCTTTGTCCGTGTCGAATACTTGTAGAGAGCAACTGAAAGATAAATCGCAAAATAATTCCAAACTGTACAGGTAAAGACATTACGAGTTTACCATAAGCCATTAGATTGGTAGATTGATAAACTGAAATAGAAAAGCCTCAAAATCAGGCATTATTTTATAGAAGAGCTGGTTTGCACGCACGTCACGTCATGGCGGCCATGTTGGTGCTTAAGAACAAAAGCTTTCCTCTCCTCTGGGAACTAAACTCTATTTTCATGTAAATTCTTCCAGAAAAAATTCTATTCTTTTGACCCCCAACATGGCCGCCTTGTCACATGGTTGCAAACCAAGGATAGGGCTACCCTAATGTACAAAATCCTCTATGATCATTACCTTCCCCCCATGTGAGAGTCTCGATCCTTTACAAAACTCAATGATGGTTAAGTCAACTATAACCCTAGGAATCTTGAGACTGCATGATCTGATCGAGCACTAATCCAAGGCCAAAAACTCATTTCCTCAAACACACATGCAGTGCTAGGTATAGTGGTGAAACGAATGCTCTGGGACAATCTTTCTTACCACGCAAAAAGAGCACAGTTGGTTTTAGAATTTAAAAGCAAACTTCTTGCTCTTTGCCTTTTGCTGGATCTCTCTGATTTTTTAATTTGTATGCGTATAAATATCTTAAAACTTAATTAAAGTCATTATATTCTACAAGAAATTTTGCCCACCATTACATACATAGTAAACTACCTGAAATGTGTAAATTTTTACTTAAGCTTAATGACCCTGCAAAAATTTCTAAAAAATTTTGCATTCAGATAGTGAACACCATATTGCTTCTAATTTCAATTGTGATGTGTGATTGCCTACACCCAACCTGGAAATCAGCTTTTGTTGTGTGAGGCTAGCGCAGGTAAATAATTTCATGTTGTAGTTATTAACCACCCTATAACCCATTGTAACACCCCTGTAATCATCTGTAACCATCTGTTACTGTCTGTAACCCCTTGTAACCCCTTGTAACCCCCTGTAACCCCTTGTAATCCCTTGTAACCCCTTGTAACCCCCTGTAACCCCTTGTAACCCCCTGTAACCTCTTGTAACCCCTTGTAACCCCTTGTAACCCCCTGTAACCCCTTGTAATCCCTTGTAACCCCTTGTAACCCCCTGTAACCCCTTGTAACCCCCTGTAACCTCTTGTAACCCCCTGTAACCCTTTGTAACCCCCTGTAACCTCTTGTAACCCCCTGTAACCCCTTGTAACCCCCTGTAACCCCTTGTAACCCCCTATAATCCCAAGTAACCTTTTGTAACCCCTATAAATTCATGTTACGCCCTGTTACTTACTTTTATAACTCTTTGTCCGTGTCGAATACTTGTAGAGAGCAACTGAAAGATAAATCGCAAAATAATTCCAAACTGTACAGGTAAAGACATTACGAGTTTACCATAAGCCATTAGATTGGTAGATTGATAAACTGAAATAGAAAAGCCTCAAAATCAGGCATTATTTTATAGAAGAGCTGGTTTGCACGCACGTCACGTCATGGCGGCCATGTTGGTGCTTAAGAACAAAAGCTTTCCTCTCCTCTGGGAACTAAACTCTATTTTCATGTAAATTCTTCCAGAAAAAATTCTATTCTTTTGACCCCCAACATGGCCGCCTTGTCACATGGTTGCAAACCAAGGATAGGGCTACCCTAATGTACAAAATCCTCTATGATCATTACCTTCCCCCCATGTGAGAGTCTCGATCCTTTACAAAACTCAATGATGGTTAAGTCAACTATAACCCTAGGAATCTTGAGACTGCATGATCTGATCGAGCACTAATCCAAGGCCAAAAACTCATTTCCTCAAACACACATGCAGTGCTAGGTATAGTGGTGAAACGAATGCTCTGGGACAATCTTTCTTACCACGCAAAAAGAGCACAGTTGGTTTTAGAATTTAAAAGCAAACTTCTTGCTCTTTGCCTTTTGCTGGATCTCTCTGATTTTTTAATTTGTATGCGTATAAATATCTTAAAACTTAATTAAAGTCATTATATTCTACAAGAAATTTTGCCCACCATTACATACATAGTAAACTACCTGAAATGTGTAAATTTTTACTTAAGCTTAATGACCCTGCAAAAATTTCTAAAAAATTTTGCATTCAGATAGTGAACACCATATTGCTTCTAATTTCAATTGTGATGTGTGATTGCCTACACCCAACCTGGAAATCAGCTTTTGTTGTGTGAGGCTAGCGCAGGTAAATAATTTCATGTTGTAGTTATTAACCACCCTATAACCCATTGTAACACCCCTGTAATCATCTGTAACCATCTGTTACTGTCTGTAACCCCTTGTAACCCCTTGTAACCCCCTGTAACCCCTTGTAATCCCTTGTAACCCCTTGTAACCCCCTGTAACCCCTTGTAACCCCCTGTAACCTCTTGTAACCCCTTGTAACCCCTTGTAACCCCCTGTAACCCCTTGTAATCCCTTGTAACCCCTTGTAACCCCCTGTAACCCCTTGTAACCCCCTGTAACCTCTTGTAACCCCCTGTAACCCTTTGTAACCCCCTGTAACCTCTTGTAACCCCCTGTAACCCCTTGTAACCCCCTGTAACCCCTTGTAACCCCCTATAATCCCAAGTAACCTTTTGTAACCCCTATAAATTCATGTTACGCCCTGTTACTTACTTTTATAACTCTTTGTCCGTGTCGAATACTTGTAGAGAGCAACTGAAAGATAAATCGCAAAATAATTCCAAACTGTACAGGTAAAGACATTACGAGTTTACCATAAGCCATTAGATTGGTAGATTGATAAACTGAAATAGAAAAGCCTCAAAATCAGGCATTATTTTATAGAAGAGCTGGTTTGCACGCACGTCACGTCATGGCGGCCATGTTGGTGCTTAAGAACAAAAGCTTTCCTCTCCTCTGGGAACTAAACTCTATTTTCATGTAAATTCTTCCAGAAAAAATTCTATTCTTTTGACCCCCAACATGGCCGCCTTGTCACATGGTTGCAAACCAAGGATAGGGCTACCCTAATGTACAAAATCCTCTATGATCATTACCTTCCCCCCATGTGAGAGTCTCGATCCTTTACAAAACTCAATGATGGTTAAGTCAACTATAACCCTAGGAATCTTGAGACTGCATGATCTGATCGAGCACTAATCCAAGGCCAAAAACTCATTTCCTCAAACACACATGCAGTGCTAGGTATAGTGGTGAAACGAATGCTCTGGGACAATCTTTCTTACCACGCAAAAAGAGCACAGTTGGTTTTAGAATTTAAAAGCAAACTTCTTGCTCTTTGCCTTTTGCTGGATCTCTCTGATTTTTTAATTTGTATGCGTATAAATATCTTAAAACTTAATTAAAGTCATTATATTCTACAAGAAATTTTGCCCACCATTACATACATAGTAAACTACCTGAAATGTGTAAATTTTTACTTAAGCTTAATGACCCTGCAAAAATTTCTAAAAAATTTTGCATTCAGATAGTGAACACCATATTGCTTCTAATTTCAATTGTGATGTGTGATTGCCTACACCCAACCTGGAAATCAGCTTTTGTTGTGTGAGGCTAGCGCAGGTAAATAATTTCATGTTGTAGTTATTAACCACCCTATAACCCATTGTAACACCCCTGTAATCATCTGTAACCATCTGTTACTGTCTGTAACCCCTTGTAACCCCTTGTAACCCCCTGTAACCCCTTGTAATCCCTTGTAACCCCTTGTAACCCCCTGTAACCCCTTGTAACCCCCTGTAACCTCTTGTAACCCCTTGTAACCCCTTGTAACCCCCTGTAACCCCTTGTAATCCCTTGTAACCCCTTGTAACCCCCTGTAACCCCTTGTAACCCCCTGTAACCTCTTGTAACCCCCTGTAACCCTTTGTAACCCCCTGTAACCTCTTGTAACCCCCTGTAACCCCTTGTAACCCCCTGTAACCCCTTGTAACCCCCTATAATCCCAAGTAACCTTTTGTAACCCCTATAAATTCATGTTACGCCCTGTTACTTACTTTTATAACTCTTTGTCCGTGTCGAATACTTGTAGAGAGCAACTGAAAGATAAATCGCAAAATAATTCCAAACTGTACAGGTAAAGACATTACGAGTTTACCATAAGCCATTAGATTGGTAGATTGATAAACTGAAATAGAAAAGCCTCAAAATCAGGCATTATTTTATAGAAGAGCTGGTTTGCACGCACGTCACGTCATGGCGGCCATGTTGGTGCTTAAGAACAAAAGCTTTCCTCTCCTCTGGGAACTAAACTCTATTTTCATGTAAATTCTTCCAGAAAAAATTCTATTCTTTTGACCCCCAACATGGCCGCCTTGTCACATGGTTGCAAACCAAGGATAGGGCTACCCTAATGTACAAAATCCTCTATGATCATTACCTTCCCCCCATGTGAGAGTCTCGATCCTTTACAAAACTCAATGATGGTTAAGTCAACTATAACCCTAGGAATCTTGAGACTGCATGATCTGATCGAGCACTAATCCAAGGCCAAAAACTCATTTCCTCAAACACACATGCAGTGCTAGGTATAGTGGTGAAACGAATGCTCTGGGACAATCTTTCTTACCACGCAAAAAGAGCACAGTTGGTTTTAGAATTTAAAAGCAAACTTCTTGCTCTTTGCCTTTTGCTGGATCTCTCTGATTTTTTAATTTGTATGCGTATAAATATCTTAAAACTTAATTAAAGTCATTATATTCTACAAGAAATTTTGCCCACCATTACATACATAGTAAACTACCTGAAATGTGTAAATTTTTACTTAAGCTTAATGACCCTGCAAAAATTTCTAAAAAATTTTGCATTCAGATAGTGAACACCATATTGCTTCTAATTTCAATTGTGATGTGTGATTGCCTACACCCAACCTGGAAATCAGCTTTTGTTGTGTGAGGCTAGCGCAGGTAAATAATTTCATGTTGTAGTTATTAACCACCCTATAACCCATTGTAACACCCCTGTAATCATCTGTAACCATCTGTTACTGTCTGTAACCCCTTGTAACCCCTTGTAACCCCCTGTAACCCCTTGTAATCCCTTGTAACCCCTTGTAACCCCCTGTAACCCCTTGTAACCCCCTGTAACCTCTTGTAACCCCCTGTAACCCCTTGTAATCCCTTGTAACCCCTTGTAACCCCCTGTAACCCCTTGTAACCCCCTGTAACCTCTTGTAACCCCCTGTAACCCTTTGTAACCCCCTGTAACCTCTTGTAACCCCCTGTAACCCCTTGTAACCCCCTGTAACCCCTTGTAACCCCCTATAATCCCAAGTAACCTTTTGTAACCCCTATAAATTCATGTTACGCCCTGTTACTTACTTTTATAACTCTTTGTCCGTGTCGAATACTTGTAGAGAGCAACTGAAAGATAAATCGCAAAATAATTCCAAACTGTACAGGTAAAGACATTACGAGTTTACCATAAGCCATTAGATTGGTAGATTGATAAACTGAAATAGAAAAGCCTCAAAATCAGGCATTATTTTATAGAAGAGCTGGTTTGCACGCACGTCACGTCATGGCGGCCATGTTGGTGCTTAAGAACAAAAGCTTTCCTCTCCTCTGGGAACTAAACTCTATTTTCATGTAAATTCTTCCAGAAAAAATTCTATTCTTTTGACCCCCAACATGGCCGCCTTGTCACATGGTTGCAAACCAAGGATAGGGCTACCCTAATGTACAAAATCCTCTATGATCATTACCTTCCCCCCATGTGAGAGTCTCGATCCTTTACAAAACTCAATGATGGTTAAGTCAACTATAACCCTAGGAATCTTGAGACTGCATGATCTGATCGAGCACTAATCCAAGGCCAAAAACTCATTTCCTCAAACACACATGCAGTGCTAGGTATAGTGGTGAAACGAATGCTCTGGGACAATCTTTCTTACCACGCAAAAAGAGCACAGTTGGTTTTAGAATTTAAAAGCAAACTTCTTGCTCTTTGCCTTTTGCTGGATCTCTCTGATTTTTTAATTTGTATGCGTATAAATATCTTAAAACTTAATTAAAGTCATTATATTCTACAAGAAATTTTGCCCACCATTACATACATAGTAAACTACCTGAAATGTGTAAATTTTTACTTAAGCTTAATGACCCTGCAAAAATTTCTAAAAAATTTTGCATTCAGATAGTGAACACCATATTGCTTCTAATTTCAATTGTGATGTGTGATTGCCTACACCCAACCTGGAAATCAGCTTTTGTTGTGTGAGGCTAGCGCAGGTAAATAATTTCATGTTGTAGTTATTAACCACCCTATAACCCATTGTAACACCCCTGTAATCATCTGTAACCATCTGTTACTGTCTGTAACCCCTTGTAACCCCTTGTAACCCCCTGTAACCCCTTGTAATCCCTTGTAACCCCTTGTAACCCCCTGTAACCCCCTGTAACCCCCTGTAACCTCTTGTAACCCCTTGTAACCCCTTGTAACCCCCTGTAACCCCTTGTAATCCCTTGTAACCCCTTGTAACCCCCTGTAACCCCTTGTAACCCCCTGTAACCTCTTGTAACCCCCTGTAACCCTTTGTAACCCCCTGTAACCTCTTGTAACCCCCTGTAACCCCTTGTAACCCCCTGTAACCCCTTGTAACCCCCTATAATCCCAAGTAACCTTTTGTAACCCCTATAAATTCATGTTACGCCCTGTTACTTACTTTTATAACTCTTTGTCCGTGTCGAATACTTGTAGAGAGCAACTGAAAGATAAATCGCAAAATAATTCCAAACTGTACAGGTAAAGACATTACGAGTTTACCATAAGCCATTAGATTGGTAGATTGATAAACTGAAATAGAAAAGCCTCAAAATCAGGCATTATTTTATAGAAGAGCTGGTTTGCACGCACGTCACGTCATGGCGGCCATGTTGGTGCTTAAGAACAAAAGCTTTCCTCTCCTCTGGGAACTAAACTCTATTTTCATGTAAATTCTTCCAGAAAAAATTCTATTCTTTTGACCCCCAACATGGCCGCCTTGTCACATGGTTGCAAACCAAGGATAGGGCTACCCTAATGTACAAAATCCTCTATGATCATTACCTTCCCCCCATGTGAGAGTCTCGATCCTTTACAAAACTCAATGATGGTTAAGTCAACTATAACCCTAGGAATCTTGAGACTGCATGATCTGATCGAGCACTAATCCAAGGCCAAAAACTCATTTCCTCAAACACACATGCAGTGCTAGGTATAGTGGTGAAACGAATGCTCTGGGACAATCTTTCTTATCACGCAAAAAGAGCACAGTTGGTTTTAGAATTTAAAAGCAAACTTCTTGCTCTTTGCCTTTTGCTGGATCTCTCTGATTTTTTAATTTGTATGCGTATAAATATCTTAAAACTTAATTAAAGTCATTATATTCTACAAGAAATTTTGCCCACCATTACATACATAGTAAACTACCTGAAATGTGTAAATTTTTACTTAAGCTTAATGACCCTGCAAAAATTTCTAAAAAATTTTGCATTCAGATAGTGAACACCATATTGCTTCTAATTTCAATTGTGATGTGTGATTGCCTACACCCAACCTGGAAATCAGCTTTTGTTGTGTGAGGCTAGCGCAGGTAAATAATTTCATGTTGTAGTTATTAACCACCCTATAACCCATTGTAACACCCCTGTAATCATCTGTAACCATCTGTTACTGTCTGTAACCCCTTGTAACCCCTTGTAACCCCCTGTAACCCCTTGTAATCCCTTGTAACCCCTTGTAACCCCCTGTAACCCCTTGTAACCCCCTGTAACCTCTTGTAACCCCTTGTAACCCCTTGTAACCCCCTGTAACCCCTTGTAATCCCTTGTAACCCCTTGTAACCCCCTGTAACCCCTTGTAACCCCCTGTAACCTCTTGTAACCCCCTGTAACCCTTTGTAACCCCCTGTAACCTCTTGTAACCCCCTGTAACCCCTTGTAACCCCCTGTAACCCCTTGTAACCCCCTATAATCCCAAGTAACCTTTTGTAACCCCTATAAATTCATGTTACGCCCTGTTACTTACTTTTATAACTCTTTGTCCGTGTCGAATACTTGTAGAGAGCAACTGAAAGATAAATCGCAAAATAATTCCAAACTGTACAGGTAAAGACATTACGAGTTTACCATAAGCCATTAGATTGGTAGATTGATAAACTGAAATAGAAAAGCCTCAAAATCAGGCATTATTTTATAGAAGAGCTGGTTTGCACGCACGTCACGTCATGGCGGCCATGTTGGTGCTTAAGAACAAAAGCTTTCCTCTCCTCTGGGAACTAAACTCTATTTTCATGTAAATTCTTCCAGAAAAAATTCTATTCTTTTGACCCCCAACATGGCCGCCTTGTCACATGGTTGCAAACCAAGGATAGGGCTACCCTAATGTACAAAATCCTCTATGATCATTACCTTCCCCCCATGTGAGAGTCTCGATCCTTTACAAAACTCAATGATGGTTAAGTCAACTATAACCCTAGGAATCTTGAGACTGCATGATCTGATCGAGCACTAATCCAAGGCCAAAAACTCATTTCCTCAAACACACATGCAGTGCTAGGTATAGTGGTGAAACGAATGCTCTGGGACAATCTTTCTTACCACGCAAAAAGAGCACAGTTGGTTTTAGAATTTAAAAGCAAACTTCTTGCTCTTTGCCTTTTGCTGGATCTCTCTGATTTTTTAATTTGTATGCGTATAAATATCTTAAAACTTAATTAAAGTCATTATATTCTACAAGAAATTTTGCCCACCATTACATACATAGTAAACTACCTGAAATGTGTAAATTTTTACTTAAGCTTAATGACCCTGCAAAAATTTCTAAAAAATTTTGCATTCAGATAGTGAACACCATATTGCTTCTAATTTCAATTGTGATGTGTGATTGCCTACACCCAACCTGGAAATCAGCTTTTGTTGTGTGAGGCTAGCGCAGGTAAATAATTTCATGTTGTAGTTATTAACCACCCTATAACCCATTGTAACACCCCTGTAATCATCTGTAACCATCTGTTACTGTCTGTAACCCCTTGTAACCCCTTGTAACCCCCTGTAACCCCTTGTAATCCCTTGTAACCCCTTGTAACCCCCTGTAACCCCTTGTAACCCCCTGTAACCTCTTGTAACCCCTTGTAACCCCTTGTAACCCCCTGTAACCCCTTGTAATCCCTTGTAACCCCTTGTAACCCCCTGTAACCCCTTGTAACCCCCTGTAACCTCTTGTAACCCCCTGTAACCCTTTGTAACCCCCTGTAACCTCTTGTAACCCCCTGTAACCCCTTGTAACCCCCTGTAACCCCTTGTAACCCCCTATAATCCCAAGTAACCTTTTGTAACCCCTATAAATTCATGTTACGCCCTGTTACTTACTTTTATAACTCTTTGTCCGCGTCGAATACTTGTAGAGAGCAACTGAAAGATAAATCGCAAAATAATTCCAAACTGTACAGGTAAAGACATTACGAGTTTACCATAAGCCATTAGATTGGTAGATTGATAAACTGAAATAGAAAAGCCTCAAAATCAGGCATTATTTTATAGAAGAGCTGGTTTGCACGCACGTCACGTCATGGCGGCCATGTTGGTGCTTAAGAACAAAAGCTTTCCTCTCCTCTGGGAACTAAACTCTATTTTCATGTAAATTCTTCCAGAAAAAATTCTATTCTTTTGACCCCCAACATGGCCGCCTTGTCACATGGTTGCAAACCAAGGATAGGGCTACCCTAATGTACAAAATCCTCTATGATCATTACCTTCCCCCCATGTGAGAGTCTCGATCCTTTACAAAACTCAATGATGGTTAAGTCAACTATAACCCTAGGAATCTTGAGACTGCATGATCTGATCGAGCACTAATCCAAGGCCAAAAACTCATTTCCTCAAACACACATGCAGTGCTAGGTATAGTGGTGAAACGAATGCTCTGGGACAATCTTTCTTACCACGCAAAAAGAGCACAGTTGGTTTTAGAATTTAAAAGCAAACTTCTTGCTCTTTGCCTTTTGCTGGATCTCTCTGATTTTTTAATTTGTATGCGTATAAATATCTTAAAACTTAATTAAAGTCATTATATTCTACAAGAAATTTTGCCCACCATTACATACATAGTAAACTACCTGAAATGTGTAAATTTTTACTTAAGCTTAATGACCCTGCAAAAATTTCTAAAAAATTTTGCATTCAGATAGTGAACACCATATTGCTTCTAATTTCAATTGTGATGTGTGATTGCCTACACCCAACCTGGAAATCAGCTTTTGTTGTGTGAGGCTAGCGCAGGTAAATAATTTCATGTTGTAGTTATTAACCACCCTATAACCCATTGTAACACCCCTGTAATCATCTGTAACCATCTGTTACTGTCTGTAACCCCTTGTAACCCCTTGTAACCCCCTGTAACCCCTTGTAATCCCTTGTAACCCCTTGTAACCCCCTGTAACCCCCTGTAACCCCCTGTAACCTCTTGTAACCCCTTGTAACCCCTTGTAACCCCCTGTAACCCCTTGTAATCCCTTGTAACCCCTTGTAACCCCCTGTAACCCCTTGTAACCCCCTGTAACCTCTTGTAACCCCCTGTAACCCTTTGTAACCCCCTGTAACCTCTTGTAACCCCCTGTAACCCCTTGTAACCCCCTGTAACCCCTTGTAACCCCCTATAATCCCAAGTAACCTTTTGTAACCCCTATAAATTCATGTTACGCCCTGTTACTTACTTTTATAACTCTTTGTCCGTGTCGAATACTTGTAGAGAGCAACTGAAAGATAAATCGCAAAATAATTCCAAACTGTACAGGTAAAGACATTACGAGTTTACCATAAGCCATTAGATTGGTAGATTGATAAACTGAAATAGAAAAGCCTCAAAATCAGGCATTATTTTATAGAAGAGCTGGTTTGCACGCACGTCACGTCATGGCGGCCATGTTGGTGCTTAAGAACAAAAGCTTTCCTCTCCTCTGGGAACTAAACTCTATTTTCATGTAAATTCTTCCAGAAAAAATTCTATTCTTTTGACCCCCAACATGGCCGCCTTGTCACATGGTTGCAAACCAAGGATAGGGCTACCCTAATGTACAAAATCCTCTATGATCATTACCTTCCCCCCATGTGAGAGTCTCGATCCTTTACAAAACTCAATGATGGTTAAGTCAACTATAACCCTAGGAATCTTGAGACTGCATGATCTGATCGAGCACTAATCCAAGGCCAAAAACTCATTTCCTCAAACACACATGCAGTGCTAGGTATAGTGGTGAAACGAATGCTCTGGGACAATCTTTCTTACCACGCAAAAAGAGCACAGTTGGTTTTAGAATTTAAAAGCAAACTTCTTGCTCTTTGCCTTTTGCTGGATCTCTCTGATTTTTTAATTTGTATGCGTATAAATATCTTAAAACTTAATTAAAGTCATTATATTCTACAAGAAATTTTGCCCACCATTACATACATAGTAAACTACCTGAAATGTGTAAATTTTTACTTAAGCTTAATGACCCTGCAAAAATTTCTAAAAAATTTTGCATTCAGATAGTGAACACCATATTGCTTCTAATTTCAATTGTGATGTGTGATTGCCTACACCCAACCTGGAAATCAGCTTTTGTTGTGTGAGGCTAGCGCAGGTAAATAATTTCATGTTGTAGTTATTAACCACCCTATAACCCATTGTAACACCCCTGTAATCATCTGTAACCATCTGTTACTGTCTGTAACCCCTTGTAACCCCTTGTAACCCCCTGTAACCCCTTGTAATCCCTTGTAACCCCTTGTAACCCCCTGTAACCCCTTGTAACCCCCTGTAACCTCTTGTAACCCCTTGTAACCCCTTGTAACCCCCTGTAACCCCTTGTAATCCCTTGTAACCCCTTGTAACCCCCTGTAACCCCTTGTAACCCCCTGTAACCTCTTGTAACCCCCTGTAACCCTTTGTAACCCCCTGTAACCTCTTGTAACCCCCTGTAACCCCTTGTAACCCCCTGTAACCCCTTGTAACCCCCTATAATCCCAAGTAACCTTTTGTAACCCCTATAAATTCATGTTACGCCCTGTTACTTACTTTTATAACTCTTTGTCCGTGTCGAATACTTGTAGAGAGCAACTGAAAGATAAATCGCAAAATAATTCCAAACTGTACAGGTAAAGACATTACGAGTTTACCATAAGCCATTAGATTGGTAGATTGATAAACTGAAATAGAAAAGCCTCAAAATCAGGCATTATTTTATAGAAGAGCTGGTTTGCACGCACGTCACGTCATGGCGGCCATGTTGGTGCTTAAGAACAAAAGCTTTCCTCTCCTCTGGGAACTAAACTCTATTTTCATGTAAATTCTTCCAGAAAAAATTCTATTCTTTTGACCCCCAACATGGCCGCCTTGTCACATGGTTGCAAACCAAGGATAGGGCTACCCTAATGTACAAAATCCTCTATGATCATTACCTTCCCCCCATGTGAGAGTCTCGATCCTTTACAAAACTCAATGATGGTTAAGTCAACTATAACCCTAGGAATCTTGAGACTGCATGATCTGATCGAGCACTAATCCAAGGCCAAAAACTCATTTCCTCAAACACACATGCAGTGCTAGGTATAGTGGTGAAACGAATGCTCTGGGACAATCTTTCTTACCACGCAAAAAGAGCACAGTTGGTTTTAGAATTTAAAAGCAAACTTCTTGCTCTTTGCCTTTTGCTGGATCTCTCTGATTTTTTAATTTGTATGCGTATAAATATCTTAAAACTTAATTAAAGTCATTATATTCTACAAGAAATTTTGCCCACCATTACATACATAGTAAACTACCTGAAATGTGTAAATTTTTACTTAAGCTTAATGACCCTGCAAAAATTTCTAAAAAATTTTGCATTCAGATAGTGAACACCATATTGCTTCTAATTTCAATTGTGATGTGTGATTGCCTACACCCAACCTGGAAATCAGCTTTTGTTGTGTGAGGCTAGCGCAGGTAAATAATTTCATGTTGTAGTTATTAACCACCCTATAACCCATTGTAACACCCCTGTAATCATCTGTAACCATCTGTTACTGTCTGTAACCCCTTGTAACCCCTTGTAACCCCCTGTAACCCCTTGTAATCCCTTGTAACCCCTTGTAACCCCCTGTAACCCCTTGTAACCCCCTGTAACCTCTTGTAACCCCTTGTAACCCCTTGTAACCCCCTGTAACCCCTTGTAATCCCTTGTAACCCCTTGTAACCCCCTGTAACCCCTTGTAACCCCCTGTAACCTCTTGTAACCCCCTGTAACCCTTTGTAACCCCCTGTAACCTCTTGTAACCCCCTGTAACCCCTTGTAACCCCCTGTAACCCCTTGTAACCCCCTATAATCCCAAGTAACCTTTTGTAACCCCTATAAATTCATGTTACGCCCTGTTACTTACTTTTATAACTCTTTGTCCGTGTCGAATACTTGTAGAGAGCAACTGAAAGATAAATCGCAAAATAATTCCAAACTGTACAGGTAAAGACATTACGAGTTTACCATAAGCCATTAGATTGGTAGATTGATAAACTGAAATAGAAAAGCCTCAAAATCAGGCATTATTTTATAGAAGAGCTGGTTTGCACGCACGTCACGTCATGGCGGCCATGTTGGTGCTTAAGAACAAAAGCTTTCCTCTCCTCTGGGAACTAAACTCTATTTTCATGTAAATTCTTCCAGAAAAAATTCTATTCTTTTGACCCCCAACATGGCCGCCTTGTCACATGGTTGCAAACCAAGGATAGGGCTACCCTAATGTACAAAATCCTCTATGATCATTACCTTCCCCCCATGTGAGAGTCTCGATCCTTTACAAAACTCAATGATGGTTAAGTCAACTATAACCCTAGGAATCTTGAGACTGCATGATCTGATCGAGCACTAATCCAAGGCCAAAAACTCATTTCCTCAAACACACATGCAGTGCTAGGTATAGTGGTGAAACGAATGCTCTGGGACAATCTTTCTTACCACGCAAAAAGAGCACAGTTGGTTTTAGAATTTAAAAGCAAACTTCTTGCTCTTTGCCTTTTGCTGGATCTCTCTGATTTTTTAATTTGTATGCGTATAAATATCTTAAAACTTAATTAAAGTCATTATATTCTACAAGAAATTTTGCCCACCATTACATACATAGTAAACTACCTGAAATGTGTAAATTTTTACTTAAGCTTAATGACCCTGCAAAAATTTCTAAAAAATTTTGCATTCAGATAGTGAACACCATATTGCTTCTAATTTCAATTGTGATGTGTGATTGCCTACACCCAACCTGGAAATCAGCTTTTGTTGTGTGAGGCTAGCGCAGGTAAATAATTTCATGTTGTAGTTATTAACCACCCTATAACCCATTGTAACACCCCTGTAATCATCTGTAACCATCTGTTACTGTCTGTAACCCCTTGTAACCCCTTGTAACCCCCTGTAACCCCTTGTAATCCCTTGTAACCCCTTGTAACCCCCTGTAACCCCTTGTAACCCCCTGTAACCTCTTGTAACCCCTTGTAACCCCTTGTAACCCCCTGTAACCCCTTGTAATCCCTTGTAACCCCTTGTAACCCCCTGTAACCCCTTGTAACCCCCTGTAACCTCTTGTAACCCCCTGTAACCCTTTGTAACCCCCTGTAACCTCTTGTAACCCCCTGTAACCCCTTGTAACCCCCTGTAACCCCTTGTAACCCCCTATAATCCCAAGTAACCTTTTGTAACCCCTATAAATTCATGTTACGCCCTGTTACTTACTTTTATAACTCTTTGTCCGTGTCGAATACTTGTAGAGAGCAACTGAAAGATAAATCGCAAAATAATTCCAAACTGTACAGGTAAAGACATTACGAGTTTACCATAAGCCATTAGATTGGTAGATTGATAAACTGAAATAGAAAAGCCTCAAAATCAGGCATTATTTTATAGAAGAGCTGGTTTGCACGCACGTCACGTCATGGCGGCCATGTTGGTGCTTAAGAACAAAAGCTTTCCTCTCCTCTGGGAACTAAACTCTATTTTCATGTAAATTCTTCCAGAAAAAATTCTATTCTTTTGACCCCCAACATGGCCGCCTTGTCACATGGTTGCAAACCAAGGATAGGGCTACCCTAATGTACAAAATCCTCTATGATCATTACCTTCCCCCCATGTGAGAGTCTCGATCCTTTACAAAACTCAATGATGGTTAAGTCAACTATAACCCTAGGAATCTTGAGACTGCATGATCTGATCGAGCACTAATCCAAGGCCAAAAACTCATTTCCTCAAACACACATGCAGTGCTAGGTATAGTGGTGAAACGAATGCTCTGGGACAATCTTTCTTACCACGCAAAAAGAGCACAGTTGGTTTTAGAATTTAAAAGCAAACTTCTTGCTCTTTGCCTTTTGCTGGATCTCTCTGATTTTTTAATTTGTATGCGTATAAATATCTTAAAACTTAATTAAAGTCATTATATTCTACAAGAAATTTTGCCCACCATTACATACATAGTAAACTACCTGAAATGTGTAAATTTTTACTTAAGCTTAATGACCCTGCAAAAATTTCTAAAAAATTTTGCATTCAGATAGTGAACACCATATTGCTTCTAATTTCAATTGTGATGTGTGATTGCCTACACCCAACCTGGAAATCAGCTTTTGTTGTGTGAGGCTAGCGCAGGTAAATAATTTCATGTTGTAGTTATTAACCACCCTATAACCCATTGTAACACCCCTGTAATCATCTGTAACCATCTGTTACTGTCTGTAACCCCTTGTAACCCCTTGTAACCCCCTGTAACCCCTTGTAATCCCTTGTAACCCCTTGTAACCCCCTGTAACCCCTTGTAACCCCCTGTAACCTCTTGTAACCCCTTGTAACCCCTTGTAACCCCCTGTAACCCCTTGTAATCCCTTGTAACCCCTTGTAACCCCCTGTAACCCCTTGTAACCCCCTGTAACCTCTTGTAACCCCCTGTAACCCTTTGTAACCCCCTGTAACCTCTTGTAACCCCCTGTAACCCCTTGTAACCCCCTGTAACCCCTTGTAACCCCCTATAATCCCAAGTAACCTTTTGTAACCCCTATAAATTCATGTTACGCCCTGTTACTTACTTTTATAACTCTTTGTCCGTGTCGAATACTTGTAGAGAGCAACTGAAAGATAAATCGCAAAATAATTCCAAACTGTACAGGTAAAGACATTACGAGTTTACCATAAGCCATTAGATTGGTAGATTGATAAACTGAAATAGAAAAGCCTCAAAATCAGGCATTATTTTATAGAAGAGCTGGTTTGCACGCACGTCACGTCATGGCGGCCATGTTGGTGCTTAAGAACAAAAGCTTTCCTCTCCTCTGGGAACTAAACTCTATTTTCATGTAAATTCTTCCAGAAAAAATTCTATTCTTTTGACCCCCAACATGGCCGCCTTGTCACATGGTTGCAAACCAAGGATAGGGCTACCCTAATGTACAAAATCCTCTATGATCATTACCTTCCCCCCATGTGAGAGTCTCGATCCTTTACAAAACTCAATGATGGTTAAGTCAACTATAACCCTAGGAATCTTGAGACTGCATGATCTGATCGAGCACTAATCCAAGGCCAAAAACTCATTTCCTCAAACACACATGCAGTGCTAGGTATAGTGGTAAAATGCATGATTGGTTCGAATGGTGAAGGATAGCTTTGTCCGCTTACTTGTGTGTACTGTGAAGAGACCTTTTAAACCGTATCGGAATGAGCACGATTAATTTAGTTAAGGACACCGTAGAAATTGGCAAAAGCGATCATTGTGGGGTCTGCAGCTGAAAATTTATCCGTGTTGCACCGATCCCACCTACCTTTCCTGTCGTCTAATTTGAAGATCTTAAAAGCTTTCCGACGAAAGCGAAGTCCACTAAAAGGCCCAGAAAAGATTTAAAAAAATAAGACAAGAAAAGGGAATAAAGATGGAAGGAGGGAAATCGAAAGCTGAAAGTCAAGACCGCTGTGTCACATTTAAACCCAAAAACTATCTCGAAATTTTGCTTTCTGCGCATGCCCGAACTTCGCAAGCTACACTTTTGTAAGCAAAGTACCAAGCTTTTTGAAAAAAATCCACTTTTCAGCATAAAACAACCAAATCTGTCTATTTCATGTAAAATCAGGTGAAAAAGTTGGTAAAAGGCCATTTTTAGGTTTTTTGATTAAAACACTTTCTTTAAACACGTTTTTAGAAAGTGCTTTTTAAAAGTGTTTAAAACAAACACTTTCTTACTCTGGATGGAAGGACCGCGGCCTCTGGGAACGAGATTGAAGCTACTGTAAAATTCTGAAAAGAAGCCCCTGGGATTATATTTTTCAAAGGCCTTATTTGGAGGGGCTTCTACAAGGAGGGGCTTATTAAGGGAACCCTTTCCATCGGTTACTGCGCGTTTCCCGTGCTCTGCCCCCGGCCCTCTCCTAGCAGTATTAAGAAGACCTGGCCCTTTTCGGAGGGGTGGGTTGTTCAACGTGAGGAAAAGAGGATACCACCCTCTCTTGACGTAAGTCGATCAGTACGTTGATGGGCGTTGATGGCATGTGTCTTTGGGTATTTCTCTCAGTATAAAGTGGCGCTGTAAGCCAGACAAACGATACGTGATACATACCAAGAAACTGGGAAATTTTGGCGTTTTTTGGACATCTTACTTATTTAAATTTTAAGTGTTAATTCGAGTAAATTCTCGCCTGAGAGTTTAAGAAAATTAAAGAACATTTTTAGCTTTCTTAAACTTGATACTTAAATTATTTATTGCCTTAGTAGTTTAGGTTTTTATACAGATTTTTATGTTACTTGAAAATTGTGAAATCGACGCTGTTCAAGAGTCTTAAACCGACGTTTCGGTAAGGCTGCCTTCTTCAGGGTACAAGACTAACTACCGTCAAAAGTTCGTTAAATTAGCTTACTTTTAACAGTAATTTCTATCAGGCTATAGGTATTAACATGCTGAAGAGGACTTGTAGCTTGCATGCATCAGGCTTGCATAATCTGCTCAAAGCCGAAAGGTTGTGACGTCACGTTATTGTTTCGCGCATCTACTATAGTGGTTGCCTCTACAGCCTTCAGGAGCACAATATTGGTGTCCCAACCAGCCAACTGAACCAATAAAACGGCATCCTCGGAGACCCAGGGGCAGATAAAGGGGGCGAGGGAAAGTCTAAACGGGCGGAAAAATGTATATGGAACGAAGAAAAGTAAAGAACTGCGAGAAGAGCCCCTGGGGACAATGTCTTACCAGACCAGTTCCAAACGGTCGCCGCCGTTCTGGCTTCTGATTGGTGCCAGAAAACTTGTGTTTTTCTGGCACCAATCAGAAGCCAGAACGGCGGCGACCGTTTGGAACTGGTCTGGTAAGACATTTTCCCCAGGGGCTCTTCTCGCCGTTCTTTACTTTTCTCTCGGCCATATTTTTCCGCCCGTTTAGACTTTCCCTCGTCCGCACTATCTGCCCCTGGGTTTCCGAGGATGATAAAACGGCGCCCATGTTGGTGTTTCTATCCTTTACGCTTTCATTTGTTATAATGGATTTACCTAGCTACTGGCCACGTACCGTAAAATGATCGATTAAGCGTCGCGGCGGTGAAGCGTTTATTAGTAAATACTCAAATTAGCGCCGCGGCGCTTATTCTAGAGCTGCGCTTATTCGAGTAGCGGCGCTTAATCGACCATTTAAGATAACTGAAAACAGTACATTGAGGTTCAAGTCGGCCGAGAAAAATATTTTGCGCCCACCAATCGGCATCTGGTGTTTCCTTTACAAGAACATTACAAAAAAAAACAAGCAAGCAGTTTTTTCAACAAGCTCCATCATACTTTATTGTTAAGAATACAACAACTAAAATGAGATAAAATACAATGATTACACCATAGACGGACACGTAAACCCCAAAACCAATTTATTTTGGAAAAATGGGAACCGTGTACCCCCAACCAGTGCTATGGTGACGCCTTTGGGGTTTTAAGGCCAACCGTATATAAACGCAAGAAAAAAATTTAATGCTAAGGTAAATAAATGAATATTTTTGGCGAGGCTGACCCTAGAAGAGCTCGATTTAAATTTGCGTGGCCGTTTTGAAGTGCTCGAGCAATGATATCAAAGCGCTTTTGCTCCCAGAAATCGATATTAAATTCTTTTTATTAGATCAATGTAAAAGGTGAAAGCTATGAAGCACTGCTGTTCTCTTAGCAGGTAGGCGCTATTAGGTTGTTTTTTTTTTTCAGACAAATTCAGATCAGGAAAAAGATTTTGCCTGGAACCTCTGAAGATCTTCATGCATTAGAAAGTTATTGCAGCTTTTGTTACATGTTAAGCGATAAAAGTCAGCGTTTGTGGCATTAATTAAGAAGAATTCAGAAGTTCCAAGTAACGCTCTAATTTTTGTAGCTGAATTTATAAATTCAGCATCGCAAGAACTATACGCAAAAACGTCTTCCATTTGTAAAATAGCTTTCTTCCTTTACATAATGGCTCCCACATTTGCTAGTTCCAAGTTCATTTTTCATGAAAGGGAAAATAAAAACAACCAAAAACGGCCTCTTTCAGGGTCTTTTAGGAACTCTGTCACTCTAGACAGTTTCTTATTACACTTCATAAATATCCATTTACTCTCTTTACTTCGTAAAATCCTAAATGTAGAAAAAAACGCTGCTAAAACACGTAAAACAGTTTTATTTGTTTGGTGACCTCATAGGATTTGCGCCTTTTATAGAGTTTAAAAACTCTAGGATAACAACTACAATTTTTTTAAGGCTTTGAAAGAGCTCGATCAATTAGTACGTAGCAATTCACCGGCCGAGAAAAATTTATTAGTTCTTCAGTACATAGACCCAATTTCAAACGCACTGCTATTTTGAAATAGCCAGTTTACAAAGTTAAATCTGGCATAAAAGCTTAGGAGATGAACAAATTGTCGAAGTGAAACCTTGTAGAAGGTGAATCCGGTTTATTCAAAGATGTTCGCTGGCGAAAAGCCTGCGAAAGAAAGCGAGAGCTTGGCGAAAAGCAATCTGTTTAAACTTGAGTCTTATATAAACATTATTCTTAGTTTCTAGTGCTGCAGTGACGTAGGGTAGTAGCAAGGGTAGCGTACATCAACACTCATCCTGCAATATGATATATAAACACACCCAATAGCATTCTTTTCCTGAAAGCTGTTGGGACAAAAACGGAAGATACCTTTACTGTTTGAGTTTTTAAGAAGGTTCTCCAAAGGTTATTTTGCTACTACGGCAGAGTTATTTTGGTTCGTGTATTTCAGAATATATAGTATTAATTCTGTCGTAGAGGTAAGTGCGATCAATGGCAAGATCCATTTGATAGAGTTTTGAATATAACAAGGTGTGTTAGTTTAGCTTGTCTAGTTTTTATCCTCGTTTTGATGTCCACAGTTTTAATAAGTAAAACAGGGAAAGCTGACGACTGAAGCAAGTCAAAATCTCTAGTTTAACGCGCGACACATTATCAAAGCTTTTGTAGCTTTCTCTCACTCCTCCCGTTGCAGTTTTTAGGTCTTTGCGTTTACCCTATCGAAGCCGAATCGTCTCCAGCTGCTTCTCTTGTCCCGCCTGGTCACGGAACGGTTGCGGGAGACAGACTATTACGGCATGCCGGGAAGGGATGTCCTATGCGCTTTCCTCGTAGATATTTGAGTGAGAGAAGAGAGAAGAAAAACAAAGAAGAAGAAAAACGAAGAAAAACAAAGACTGAAGAAAAACAAAGATTACTGTTCTGATACTCACCAATTTTAATGACGCCATGGCCAATTACTGGGCTTCGGAGTTTTTTCATCAGAGGACAAATTTCTTAAGAACGTCATCATCATCATCATCATCATCATCATTATCACTATCATTTTCCGCATCATATTCATAATCATCGTCATCGTCATTACAATGATCGTCGTCATTATCAGCGACGTCATCTTCATTATCATCATCATCATCATCATCGTTATTATCATCGTCAGCATTATCTTCAGCGTCATTATCATTGTCAACATCACCGTCGTCATCATCATCTTCAGCATCATGGTAGGCATCATCGTCATTATCATCATCATCATCCATGCAACAGGTGTCAGTCGTCTACGCTTAGCCTCTTCACATCACAGTCTGCCCAGCTTGTCAACGTTCACTATTCCTACATCTCTCAAGAAATCATAAGACCCTTGACAGGTTTAACTTAACTTATTATCAAAGTCAAGTTTTCCCTTACTTGTTTCTTCATTAGATTAGTATGTGTAATCAAATGGTGACGAGTGAAATTAGGGAATAATTTCACGCGCGTTTTGTCCAAATCCTAATAATTTCCCTCGCCTATTGGACAAAACGCGCGTGAAATTATTCCCTAATTTCACGAGTATACCATTTGATTACCTATTAATATCATGGGTGACGAATTACGTTAGCGATCGAGGATTTTTGACTTGTTTATCCTGGATCGTATCGATCGATCGTGAACTCCACTCTCTCAAACGTTTAAAGCTAAGTTTTCAGAACTTTTCCGCAACATAACTCTAACAATCCTTCTTGATGTGCTCTTTCGTGTGTTCAGGTTTTCTAAAGCGTCTTTTTATGCCCCGACATCTTCATTCATGACATTTTAAAACTTCCTCGCCATGTGCGGCAGGTTGCCATGGCAATTTGGTAATTTCACATGTGAAATTACAAATTAACGCTGAAATTTCGCGCCAAAATTAAGGAGTAATTCGTCACCTATGATATTAAAGCATGTAATTAACTAATTAAGAAAAAAAGCAAAGACAAAAGGGACTTGGCGTTTCCAGATAATTCTGATAGTCAGGCCGTCCCTATATACTAGGAAAACCACTCGGTTGAAAATTTGATACAACAGTTTCAAACTCAAAAAAATTGTATAAATCAGTGAGGATAAAACTTTAAAAATAATAACTTATACACAAAAGAATAAAGACGAAAAAGGTAAAAAATCTAAAGAATGTAACAAATTAGAAACTGAAAATGATGATAAAAATAATTTTAATAATGATTATAACGACAGTAATAAAAAAAGGAAAAGCATTAAAAGTGCCAACTAAAAAGACTTTAAAAAATTTAAAAAAATACTCCTTACCTGATTTTTGAAACGTGACTGCCTTAAAATCCTCGCAGTTTCGTTTTCAAAAATCAATCAAGTCTCTTTTGTTGCAATGATTTCCTTTTCTTTTATTATTATCATTATCCTAATCATTACTATTATATTTCTTATTTCCATACTACTTCTTTGTCTTTATTTTCAATTTATTTTTTATCCTAGCTTATTAAGTATTATCAGAAACTCATACCGGGTTGAACAACCCCTTATGGGTTTCTGGTATTATTATTTTACTACTTTTATATTTATTTTCTTTCTTTTTATTTATTTCTTATTTTACGTTCATTTTTGTCCAATTTTTCCTCATTTTTTTCCTTTTTTGCCATTTTTTTTCCTTTTGTACTTCATCTGAATGTCATTATTTTCAGTTTTATCCCTACTGGTCTTTTAAAAATCCTCCGAGAGGAACGCCAAGACCATCCGAACTATCGACAAAACTCAAGTCCCTTTAGCCTTTGCTGTTGTATTATTATAATAGGTCTTGAGAAGGACAAGATTAGACTCTATTTCTCTCTGCCCTCCCATACTTATCATTTATAGGGCCATCCTACCCCACGCCTCATGAGGGTCGGCAATACATATATTTCTAGTTACGTTTCAATGAACGTTTCACCTACTGAAGAAGGTCAGATACATCATCATCATCATCACCGTCATAGTTTGCCACTGACAGCACTTCTTTAACGTCATTGTCATCATCATCCTCTTGAACAAAGGTAATTAATCATCATAAACAATGCAATGGGTGTCAGTCATTTGTCCAGCCCTCTACTCATGACGCTACCTCACCAGATTTTTCCAGAAAAGTGAAACAAGACTACAAGCAAATTCAGTGAAAATGTTAATAGAATAAAGGTGGAGCTACACCGTTCTTTTCTCCTGAATTTTTGCAGTATCAACACCTGTTTAGTTCAATTAATTACATACAGAACGTTAAGAATTTTCTTCCCACAATTTCGATCACAGCCCAATTTCTTTTCAGCGAATTTTTCATGAATTATTTGTTGAAAGATGAGTATTAGATATTTTTCTATTCTTGTACTTACCTCTGCCGAGTTAAGCAGGTTCCCTCATATCGATTACAAGTCACTACTGGCTAGGACTTCATGACTGCAGGCCATACAGGGTGCGACATCGGAGTCTTTTAGGATCTATATATAAAATACATCTCAAGAACGAGAAAATTAGCTTTCGGTAACTTCTTAGTAGGCATATATGGGTTTGAATTCCAGTAACACTTCGTAAATCCAGCAACCTTCAAGGATTAGAGGTCCATGAAAGGAGAGGATGTGTTCTAATGTGGAACACTTTTTTTAAATTGAAGAAACACCTTTAATTAAGGAAACTGCATTTGGATGGCACTGATCGAAGTTAGGATATGTCCTAGCGCAGTTCAGTTCCCGTTGTTTGATAAAATATCCTTTAAATCATGAACAGCTAAACAAAGGCTATAGGTTTCAATTTTTTAAGGGACCTGTACGAAGTTCCAAAACTTAAGCAAAGGCCTTGAGCTTTTCTTATTATCAGTTTTCTTCCTGGTCATATTTTTTGAACCTGTTCGTACAGTTTTTTTTCCGGACTTACCGTTGGTCTGCTAGGCGGGTTCGTTCAAATCACCCGTGTATTAGCTGAAGAGACTTCTGATACTTCCGGCTTGTATTATCTGCTCGCTGTCATCAGGAAATTCGGGCCTAGATGCAATGTTTTTGAAGAACGTGGATTCAGAAAGCAAGCAACAATTTGCCTTAGTTTTTAGAACTGAATGCTGATATTAAACCCTTTTTATCCTGATGTGTTCGTTCTTCCTTCTAGTTTTGATCTGCTCAGTAGCTTAACCGATTCAGACATGACTTCTTGGATTTGTATCATTCCATTAAATTAAAGCGCGACCTTTATGTCTCTACAGATCAAAAGGATGTTCATCGGAATTTCGATTCATGGCTTGAAATAATGATCAAAGGCTTTTTCGGCCGTTCCAGAATATTTTGGGTGAACACTTTTAACCTTTCTGGTTCTTACCTTACACCTTGTAGGTAGGGTCACGGGTTTCGCTACGTAACTGGGCTAGTCAATACGTGGCTTTAGTGACTGTTGGTTGGAGACAACTTCTGAATTAAACAGACCTAAATGAAAAGCCTCTGAAAACAGATTATTAAAGCAAACGTTGCACCATGGCAGTTGAACATAAACTTCAAACTCTACAGCTTCCTCCAGACGCCCTCGCCCTGGGACGAGGTTGAGACGTCCTGGCGTTTGAATTTCAGGTATATTTCATATGGATTTGCTTACTAAGGAAGCAATGTTCAAGGGTTGGAATCCCACTGAAACTGATGCCAGTTTATCTATAAAGTTACGACTTTTGGTGCAGCTTGAGCACAACTGACTTTAAATCTCTTTGTTGCCAGAAGTTTATCCTCTTGAAGGCGACGACTTTTCTATGTTTTCATACTTACAGGTTACAGATCACTGAAGACTGGAGTTCAGAACTGCCCTAACACTGCTGGACGTCTCTGACCTAAATGAAATATTTCTTGAAAACATAATTAATAATATCAAAACAACAACTTTGTCATGCAGCTGGAAGCCGATTACAGCTTCTTTTCCTTTAAAAGGCCTTGTCAGCTATCATCAAACAGATATTCAGTCCATAATTTGGAATCGTAGGTCTTAAAAATGGCAGTTTTTGGTATATTATGATTATCAGTAACTACGCAAAGATCGTGGGTTTGAATCCCACTTAAGTCTGGATTAATGAATAAGGTTTAGTATGATCTGAGGATAAGTGCCTGTATCAGCGGAATCAGATTTAGTGTTCTCATGGTCCGCTTCATTCTTCCTTACCTCGAAGGCGCTGAACAAAATTCACTTCAAGCACTAAATCTGAAACACAAAAAGATTTATTAACAGTTAAAACAACTGAAAAAAAAAATAAACATCTGTGTTACTTTTGAAGATCTTTAGAACTTGAGTCGTTTTTCAGTCGTAACCAGTGTCGCCATGCGTGTCTTCAAGAACGCAGCCAGAAGCATTTCCAAAACGAGCTTCTTAACAGCATACGTCAAACAATCAGCTTGGAGTACTCGGTCTTGAGAGGGCGCGCCCACAACGACGTCTTCGAGGCGGCGATGTTCGACTAAACGTTTAAATAGATGACTGCCGAAGTTTCTGAAATAAAACTTGTTAAATTACTTATTATCACTTTAACAGAAAAAATACACTGATGAAGCGACATTGTGTTGATCAAACATTTATTGTTTATGGCAGAAAAGCGACTCCGTCACAACAAAAATCTAACTTCTTTAAATTAATTAGTACTAGTGTTAAGGAGAAAAAACAAACTGATGAATTTCTCTTTTGTTTTTAAACTTTATTTTTCATCAACTTTAACTACATACAACTCAATTACAAATTTCTACGCTGCATTTAGCACTCCTTTCCGACTTGTAAGGTGATGGTGCCATGCGTTTCTTCAAGAACGCATCCAAAACAATAGTCCAACGACAGGGAGAAAAAAAGTTTGTGAGATCTCTTCAGGGCGCGCCTAAAAAGATGTATTTCCATCCACTCAAAAAAAACAATAGAGGTAGAGTAAAAAAAAATTGAAAAATAATGAATTTCGACGTACTAGTACGTGAAATGAAAGATTAGTTATTTGTGTGTTTGCGCGCTGTAGGACACGCTAATGTGACACAAAGTCAGTCAATGCGTGTTATATTATTGTGTAAAAGACACCCCACTCACAACTCAGTGTTTTTTTTGGTTTTATTTTCATTGGTCTTATTACGACAACTGTCTTGTAAGATACCTGCAAATCAAATAAACGTTAGTACTTATAACTAATTATTCTACAATTTAGTATTTTAAACAAATCACACTGACAACGCATTAGATAAAGTGTTTTTATTGAATTGAGTTAGCCGTTTACAGAAATTAAATAGTATATGGGGTGCGCTCCTACAAAAATTTTGCGTCCAGGTTCCCTAGACCGAGGAATGTGACATGTGTTATCCATAAACCTTGACACCTCCAATGAAACACACCAGGGTCCCCCGGACGGAACGCAGTGATATTTGGCGGCTTGCTATCGAAATATCGTCGATACCAAGCCTTCACATTTTTTCGAAGCCGAATCCGGAAACAGATCGCAAATCGAATCGAAAACCGGAAAAAAAGCGGAATGCACCGACCCGAAAATGTAGTCGCTTAAGAAAGAAAAAAAATCCACATACCTTGTTCCGTTATTACTTGGGCTGATTGATGCGGAGCAAGGTTTTCACTAGCTGCGAACCTTCTTACAAGAATAACGGTGTAATTGAATTTGCCGTAGGCGACTTCAGACACAAGTAGTCTGCAGCTGCTTTGCGCAAACATTGTACCAACATAAATCAGCCCTACCTTATATCGGCTGCTGTACACTGTCGTCATGTTCCTCCAACAAAGTACCAAGGATACTAGGACCAACAACCACGACGTTGTTGTTGTTGTTGTAGATGAGTTGCTCCAAAGATGAAGTCCGGCCGGCCAATTAAAATTAGAAGTATCAAATATTAGCAGCTGTCTCAACTAACATTGTGCTATGCAACAACAACAACTGGCGAATATGGGATCCTAGATAAGATAAAATTAAATGTCTGCACGGAAAATTTTTCAAATTTGCCTTGTCAAATTGCTTAATTTTAAGAAAAAATTGTTAGAGTTGTTTAAAAATTTTCCAAATTCGTTTCCAAAAGAAAGAAGGAGGAAAATGGAGGGCCTTAATCGTGGAAATCTAAATGTTAGTCAAGACAGCTCTTTAACGTAATTATTCTATGCTGTCTCCTCTGGCTTTACCTTGCCTTCCTAATCATGAAGTCGTGTACACTACGATGTCGTCTGCTTCTGTTTTCATAGAAGCAAAATGACGTCTTCGTGTAAACGATCATCATCATCATTATCGTCATTGTTAAGTTTGGTCCGACGTGATTCTTTTTCTCCATTCATGGCTGCAAAGAAAATTAACTCGCCTACTTAGGTAACTGGACTACTGGACTATCTTTCTAAGGCTATCGAAGTTCTTTGTTCTTCTTTCTTCGGCCGGTCTCTTCCCTTCATGTAGCACTGAACTCACAATACAATATGAAACAAACTAATAAAACATTTTATTCAAATTTCCAACATTTTGTTACAAGATTCAGAAATACGTTGAACAAACAATGTGCTGCATAAATTTGGTCCCAGTCATAACTTTAAGAGATGTTGAAGGTAGAAAAATGCTGACGACGCCTAGAGGACGAAAAATCCAACAACCAGGCGTACGTAGTCGTCACGATGGTAGTTCGTACCATTTGTAGACGATCTGTGCCTGCGTTGTGCAATGCAGGGCTTCCTAAGAAGAAAACCCTCCAGCAAGGCAAGATTAACAGGAAGACAAATCAAATCGTTTTAGTGTCAACTATGCCTTAACTAGAGTATCCTCTCCCGCAACTTACTGAAGGACTACTTATAACCAGCAAAGTTTTCACCTGAATGCCATTCAGGAGCACGCATATTAAGGTATGGTGGGCCTCCATACGTGTGTCCCCGAAATATTCGACCTCAAAGCATTCTTGTGATTACTTCGCAAGATAATATCTTGTTCGTGCTCCTCCAGGTGAAACTGCGTCGTAGATTGGTCTCGAAGACTTCCTAAACGATCTATCCTGTGGTGAGTGGAATGTCCCACGTTGCCTTAGTAACCTGCGACAAGGTCTTGACTTTCCCCATTGTGGTCAGGGTTGTCACTGTTGTCGCTGTCGTCGTTGTTGTCATTGTTGCAACTGTTGTCACCGTTATTGCTGTTGTCATGTTTATCATTGTTGTCACTGTTGTCAAAGTTATTGCCGTTTTTGCTGTTGTCATTGTTCTCACTGTTATCGCTGTTGTCACTGTTGTCAGTGTTTGTCATTGTGGTCGGGGTTGTCACTGTTGTCGCTGTTGTCGTTCTTCTCATTGTTGTCACTGTTGTCTTTTTTGTCGTGTTTGTCATTGTGGTCAGAGTTGTCACTGTTGTCATTGTTCTAACTGTTGTCAGTGTTGTTGCTGTTGTCGCGTTTGTCATTGTTGTCACTGTTATCAAAGTTATTGCCGTTTTTGCTGTTGTCACCATTGTCACTGATGTGCTGTTGTCATTGTTCTCACTGTTATTGCTGTTGTCACTGTTGTCAGTGTTGTCGTTGTTGTCATTTTTGTCACTGTTGTGGCTGTTGTGGTTGTTGTCACTGTTGTCGCTGTTGTCGTCTTTGTTATTGTTGTCAGGCTTGTCACTGTTGTCGCTGTTGTCGTTGTTGTCATTGTTGTAACTGTTGTCACTGTTGTCACTGTTCTTGTGTTTGTCATTGTTTCAGGCTTGTCACTGTTGTCAGATTTGTCATTTTTGTCAATGTTGTGGCTGTTGTCGCTGTCACAGTTGTTCATGTTGTCACTGTTGTCGTACTTGTCATTGTTGTCAATGTTGTCAATGTTGTCGCTGTTGTAACTGTTGTCACCGTTGTCGCTGTTGTCGTGTTTGTCATTGTTGTCAGGGTTGTCACTGTTGTCGTTGTTGTCATTTTTGTCACTGTTGTGGCTGTTGTCGCTGTCACAGTTGCTGATGTTGTCACCGTTGTCACTGTTATCATACTTGTCATTGTTGTCAATGTTGTCAATGTTGTGGTTGTTGTCATCATTGTCACTGTTGTCACTGCCGCTGTTGTCGCTTTTATCACTGTTGTACCTTTTGTCGTATTTGTCATTGTGGTCAGGGTTCTCACTGTTGTCGCTTTTGTCGTTGTCATTGTTCTAACTGTTGTCACTGTTGTCGTGTTTGTCACTGTTGTCATGTTTGTCACTGTTGTCGCTGTTGTCGCTGTTGTCACTGTTGTCGACTTGGTCATTGTGCTCAGGGTTGTCACTTTTGTCGCTGTTGTCGTTGTTGCCTTTGTTGTCACTGTTGTCGCTGTTTTAACTGTTGTCACTGTTGTCTCTGTTCTCGTGTTTGTCATTGTGGTCAGGGTTGTCACTATTGTCGCTGTTGTCGTTGTTGCCATTGTTGTCACTGTTGTCACTGTTGTCGCTGTTTTAACTTTTGACACTGTTGTCGCTGTTGTCGTGTTTGTCATAGTTGTCAGGGTTGTCACTGTTGTCGCTTTTGTGGTTGTTGTCATTGTTGTAACTGTTGTCACTGTTGTCGCTGTTGTCGTGTTTATCATTGTTGTCAGGCTTGTCAATGTTGTTGCTGTTGTCCGTGTTTTCGTTGTTCTCGCTACTGTCGCTCTTTTCGTAATTGTTATTGTTGTTAGGGTTGTAACTTTTGTCGCCGTTGTCGTTGTTGTTATTGGTGTCACTGTTGTCAAAGTGGTTGCCGTTGTCGTTGTTGTCACCATTGTCACTTTTAAGCTGTTCTGATTGTTCTCACTGTTATCGCTGTTGTCACTGTTGTCAGTTTTCTCATTTTCTTTACTGTCGTGTTTGTTATTGTTGACAGGGTTGTCACTTTTGTCGCTGTTGTCGCGTTTGTCATTGTTGTCACTGTTGTCACTTTCGCTGTTGTCGCTTTGTGACTCTTGTAGCTTTTGTCGTGTTTGTTATTGTTGTCGATATTTTTGCTGTTGTCACTGTTGGAGCTGTTGTTGCGTTTCTCATTGTGGTTAGGGTTGTCACTGTTGTCGCTGTTGTCGATGTTATCACTGTTGTCACTGTTGTCATTGTTGTCAAGGTTGTTACTGTTGTCGTTAATGTCATTTTTGTCACTGTTGTCACTCGCTGTTGTCGCTTTTGTCACTCTTGTAGCTTTTGTCATCTTTGTTATTGTTGTGGTTATTGTTGTTGTTGTCATGTTTGTCATTGTGGTCAGGGTTGTCACTGTTGTGGCTGTTGTCATTGTTTTCATTGTTGTCACGGTTTTTACTGTTGTCGTTGTTTTCATAGTTGTCACTGTTGTCACTTTTGTCGTGTTTGTTATTGTTGTCGTTATTGTCGCTGTTGTCACTGTTGTCGCTGCTGTTGTGTTTGTCATTATTATCAGGGTTGTCACGGTTGTCGCTGTTGTCGATGTTGTCATTGTTGTCACATTTGTCACTGTTGCTGTTGTCGTTGTTGTCATTGATGTAATGGTTGTTACTGCTGTCGTTGTTGTCATTGTTGTTACTGTTGTCACTCGCTGTTGTCGCTTTTGTCAATCTTGTAGCTTTTGTCATGTTTGTTTTTTTTGTCGTTATTGTTGCTGTTGTCATGTTTGTCATTGTGGTCAAGCTGGTTGTCACTGTTGTGGCTGTTGTCGTTGTTGTCACGGTTGTTACTCTTGTCGTTGTTTTCATTGTTGTCGTGTTTGTTATTGTTGTTGTTATTGTCGCTGTTGTTTTGTTTGTCATTGTGGTCAGGGATGTCACTGTTAACGCTGTTGTCGTTGTTTTCATTATTGTCACTGTTGTCACTGTTGTCGCTGTTGTCGTGTTTGTCATTGTTGTCAGGGTTGTCACGGTTGTTGCTGTTGTCGTTGTTGTCATCGTTGTCACATTTGTCACTGTTGCTGTTGTCGCTTTTGTCACCCTTGTAGCTTTTGTCGTGTTTGTTTTTTTGTCGTTATTGTTGCTTTTGTAATGTTTGTTATTGTGGTTAGGGTTGTCACTGTTGTGGCTTTTGTGGTTGTTGTCATTGTAGTAACGGTTGTTACTCTTGTCGTTGTTGTCATTGTTAACACTGTTGTCACTGTTGTCGCTCTTTTAACTGTTGTCAGTGTTGTCGCTGTTGTTGTGTTTGTCATTGTTGTCACGGTTCTTACTGTTGTCATTGTTGTCACTGTTGTCACTGTTGTCGCCGTTGTCGTGTTTGTCATTGTTGTCAGGGTTGTCACGGTTGTTGCTGTTGTCGTCGTTGTCATCGTTGTCACATTTGTCACTGTTGCTGTTGTCGCATTTGTCACCCTTGTAGCTTTTGTCGTTTTTGTTTTTTTGGTGTTCTTGTTGCTTTTGTCATGTTTGTCATTGTGGGTAGGGTTGTCACTGTTGTGGCTTTTGTGGTTGTTGTCATTGTTGTAACGGTTGTTACTCTTGTCGTTGTTGTCATTGTTAAAACTGTTGTCACTGTTGTCGCTCTTTTAACTGTTGTCAGTGTTGTCGCTGTTGTTGTGTTTGCTATTGTTGTCAGGGTTGTCACTGTTGTGGCTGTTGTCATTGTTGTCGTTGTTGTCATAGTTGTCACGGTTGTTACTGTTGTCGTTGTTTTTACGGTTATTACTGTTGTCGTTGTTGTCATTGTTGTTACTGTTGTCACTCGTTGTTGTCGCTTTTGTCACTCTTGTAGCTTTTGTCATGTTTGTTTTAGTTGTCGTTATTGTTGCTGTTGTCGCTGTTGTCATTATTGTCACATTTGTCAATGTTGCTTTTGTCTTTGTTGTCATCGTTGTCACAGTTGTTACTGTTGTCATTGTTGTCATTGTTGTTACTGTTGTCACTCGCTGTTGTCGCTTTTCTCACTCTTGTAGCTTTGGTCGTGTTTGTTTTTGTTGTCGTTATTGTTGCTGTTGTCGTGTTTGTCATTGTGGTCAGGCTTGTCACTATTGTGGCTGTTGTCATTGTTGTCATTGTTTTCACGGTTGTTACTGCTGTCGTTGTTGTCATAGTTGTCACTGTCGCTGTTGTCACTTTTGTCGTGTTTGTTATTGGTGTCGTTCTTGTCGCTGTTGTCGTGTTTGTCATTGTTGTCAGGGTTGTCATGGTTGTCGCTGTTTTCGTTGTTGTCATAGTTGTAACATTTGTCACTGTTGCTTTTGTCGCTTTTGTCACTCTTGTAGCTTTTGTCGTCTTTGTTTTTTTTGTTGTTATTGTCGCTTTTGTCATGTTTGTCACTGTGGTCCGGGTTGTCACTGTTGTGGCTGTTGTCGTTGTTGTGGCTTTTGTTGTTGTTTTCACTGTTGTCACTTTTTTTGCCGTTTTAACTGTGGTCACTGTTGTCCCTGTTGTCCTGTTTGTCGTTGCTGTCACATTTGTCACTGGTGCTGTTGTCGTTGTTGTCATTGTTATCACGGTTGTTACTGCTGTCGTTGTTGTCATTGTTCTTACTGTTGTCACTCGTTGTTGTCGCTTTTGTCACTCACAGATTTTGTTGTTTTTTTTTTTGTCGTTATTGTTGCAGTTGTCGTGTTTGTCATTGTGGTCAGGGTTGTCACTACTGTGGTCGTTGTCGTTGTTGTCATTGTTGTGACGGTTGTTACTGTTGTCGTTGTTGTCATAGTTGTCACCGTTGTCACTGTCACTGTTGTCACTTTTGTCGTGTTTGTTAATGGTGTCGTTCTTGTTCCTGTTGTCACTGTTGTCGGTGTTGTCGTGTTTGTCATTGTTGTCACATTCGTCACTGTTGCTGTTGTCGCTTTTGTCACTCTTGTAGCTTTTGTCGTGTTTGTTTTTTTTGTTGTTATTTTTGCTTTTGTCATGTTTGTCACTGTGTTCAGGGTTGTCACTGTTGTGGCTGTTGTCGTTGTTGTCACTGTTGTCCCAGTTGTTACTGTTGTCGTTGTTTTCATTGTTGTCACTGTTTTTGCTGTTTTAACTGTGGTCATTGTTGTCGCTGTTGTCCTGTTTGTCATTGTTGTCAGGTTTGTCACGGTTGTCGTTGTTGTCGTTGTTGTCATTGTTGTCACATTTGTCACTGTTGCTGTCATCGTTGTCATTGTTATCATGGTTGTTCCTGTTGTCGTTGTTGTCATTGTTGTTACTTTTTTCACTCGTTGTCGCTTTTGTCACTCATAGATTTTGTCGTGTTTGTTTTTTTTTGTGGATATTGTTGGTGTTTGTCATTGTGGTCAGGGTTGTCACTGCTGTGGTTGTTGTCGTTATTCTCATTGTTGTCACTGTTTATTGTTGTCACGGTTGTTACTGTTGTCGTTGTTTTTACGATTATAACTGTTGTCGTTGTTGTCATTGTTGTTACTGTTGTCACTCGCTGTTGTCGCTTTTGTCACTCTTGTAGCTTTTGTCGTGTTTGTTTTTGTTGTCGTTATTGTTGCTGTTGTCGTGTTTGTCATTGTGGTCAAGGTCGTCACGGTTGTTGCTGTTTTTGTTGTTGTCATTGTTGTCACATGTCACTGTTGGTTTTTTCACTTTTGTCACTCTTGTAGCTTTTTTCGTGTTTGCTTTTTTTGTCGTTATTGTTGCTTTTATCACGTTTGTCACTGTTGTCAGGGTTGTCACTGTTGTGGCAGTTGTCGTTGTTGTGGCTGTTGTCGTTGTTGTCACTGTTTTTGCCATTTTAACTGTGGTCACTGTTGTCGCTGTTGTCCTGTTTGTGAATGTTGTCACATTTGTCACTGTTGCTGTTGTCATTGTTGTGATTGTTATGACGGTTGTTGCTGTTGTCGTTGTCGTGTTTGTTTTTTTTTCGTTGTTGTTGCAGTTGTCGTGTTTGTCATTGTGGTCAGGGTTGTCACTGTTGTGGTTGTTGTCGTTGTTGTCATTCTTGTCACGATTGTTACTGTTGTCGTTGTTGTCATTGTTGTTTCGGTTGTTACTGTTGTCGTTGTTGTCATTGTTGTTACTGTTGTCACTCACTGTTGTCGCTTTTGTCGTGTTTGTTTTTGTTGTCGTTATTTATGCTTTTGTCATGTTTGTCACTGTGGTCAGGGTTGTCACTGTTGTGGCTGTTGTCGTTGTTGTCACTGTTGTCACGGTTGTTACTGTTCCTGTTGTCGTTGTTGTCATTGTTATCGCGGTTGTTACTGTTGTCGTTGTTGTCATTGTTGTTAATGTTGTCACTCGTTGTTGTCGCTTTTGTCACTCACAGATTTTGTCGTGTTTGTTTTTTTCTCGTTATTGTTGCAGTTGTCGTGTTCGTCATTGTGGTCTCGGTTGTCAATGTTGTGGTTGTTGCCGTTGTTGTCACGGTTGTTACTGTTGTTGTTGTTGTCATTGTTGTCAGGGCTGTCACAGTTGTCGCTGTTGTCGTTGTTGTCATTGTTGTCACGGTTGTTACTGTTGTAGTTATTTTTACGGTTATTACTGTTGTTGTTGTTGTCATTGTGTTTATTGTTCTCAATGTTGTCGTCGCTTTCGTTGTGATTGTTTTTGTTGTCATTAATGTTGCTGTTGTCGTGTTTGTCATTGTGGTCAGGGTTGTCACTTTTGTGGCTGTTGTCATTGTTTTCACAGTTATAATTGTTACTGTTGTCACTGTTGTCACTGTCGCTGATGTCACTTTTGTCGTGTTTGTTATTGGTGTCGTTGTTGTCGCTGTTGTCATTGTTGTCGCTGTTGTCGTGTTTGTCACTGCTGTCACGGTTGTTACTGTTGTCACTGTTTTTGCTGTTTTAACTGTGGTCATTGTTGTCGCTGTTGTCCTGTTTGTCATTGTTGTCAGGTTTGTCACGGTTGTCGTTGTTGTCGTTGTTGTCATTGTTGTCACATTTGTCACTGTTGCTGTCATCGTTGTCATTGTTATCATGGTTGTTCCTGTTGTCGTTGTTGTCATTGTTGTTACTTTTTTCACTCGTTGTCGCTTTTGTCACTCATAGATTTTGTCGTGTTTGTTTTTTTTTGTGGATATTGTTGGTGTTTGTCATTGTGGTCAGGGTTGTCACTGCTGTGGTTGTTGTCGTTATTCTCATTGTTGTCACTGTTTATTGTTGTCACGGTTGTTACTGTTGTCGTTGTTTTTACGATTATAACTGTTGTCGTTGTTGTCATTGTTGTTACTGTTGTCACTCGCTGTTGTCGCTTTTGTCACTCTTGTAGCTTTTGTCGTGTTTGTTTTTGTTGTCGTTATTGTTGCTGTTGTCGTGTTTGTCATTGTGGTCAAGGTCGTCACGGTTGTTGCTGTTTTTGTTGTTGTCATTGTTGTCACATGTCACTGTTGGTTTTTTCACTTTTGTCACTCTTGTAGCTTTTTTCGTGTTTGCTTTTTTTGTCGTTATTGTTGCTTTTATCACGTTTGTCACTGTTGTCAGGGTTGTCACTGTTGTGGCAGTTGTCGTTGTTGTGGCTGTTGTCGTTGTTGTCACTGTTTTTGCCATTTTAACTGTGGTCACTGTTGTCGCTGTTGTCCTGTTTGTGAATGTTGTCACATTTGTCACTGTTGCTGTTGTCATTGTTGTGATTGTTATGACGGTTGTTGCTGTTGTCGTTGTCGTGTTTGTTTTTTTTTCGTTGTTGTTGCAGTTGTCGTGTTTGTCATTGTGGTCAGGGTTGTCACTGTTGTGGTTGTTGTCGTTGTTGTCATTCTTGTCACGATTGTTACTGTTGTCGTTGTTGTCATTGTTGTTTCGGTTGTTACTGTTGTCGTTGTTGTCATTGTTGTTACTGTTGTCACTCACTGTTGTCGCTTTTGTGGTGTTTGTTTTTGTTGTCGTTATTTATGCTTTTGTCATGTTTGTCACTGTGGTCAGGGTTGTCACTGTTGTGGCTGTTGTCGTTGTTGTCACTGTTGTCACGGTTGTTACTGTTCCTGTTGTCGTTGTTGTCATTGTTATCGCGGTTGTTACTGTTGTCGTTGTTGTCATTGTTGTTAATGTTGTCACTCGTTGTTGTCGCTTTTGTCACTCACAGATTTTGTCGTGTTTGTTTTTTTCTCGTTATTGTTGCAGTTGTCGTGTTCGTCATTGTGGTCTCGGTTGTCAATGTTGTGGTTGTTGCCGTTGTTGTCACGGTTGTTACTGTTGTTGTTGTTGTCATTGTTGTCAGGGCTGTCACAGTTGTCGCTGTTGTCGTTGTTGTCATTGTTGTCACGGTTGTTACTGTTGTAGTTATTTTTACGGTTATTACTGTTGTTGTTGTTGTCATTGTGTTTATTGTTCTCAATGTTGTCGTCGCTTTCGTTGTGATTGTTTTTGTTGTCATTAATGTTGCTGTTGTCGTGTTTGTCATTGTGGTCAGGGTTGTCACTTTTGTGGCTGTTGTCATTGTTTTCACAGTTATAATTGTTACTGTTGTCACTGTTGTCACTGTCGCTGATGTCACTTTTGTCGTGTTTGTTATTGGTGTCGTTGTTGTCGCTGTTGTCATTGTTGTCGCTGTTGTCGTGTTTGTCACTGCTGTCACGGTTGTTACTGTTGTCACTGTTTTTGCTGTTTTAACTGTGGTCATTGTTGTCACTGTTGTCCTGTTTGTCATTGTTGTCAGGGTTGTCACGGTTGTCGCTGTTGTCGTTGTTTTCATTGTTGTCACATTTGTCACTGTTGCTGTTGTCGTTGTTGTCATTGCTGTTACTGTTGTCACTCGTTTTTGTCGCTTTTGTCACTCACAGATTTTGTCGTGTTTGTTTTTTTTGTCGTTATTGTTGCAGTTGTCGTGTTCGTCATTGTGGTCAGGCTTCTCACTGTTGTGGTTGTTGTCGTTGTTGTCATTGTTCTCACGGTTGTTACTGTTGTCGTTGTTGTCATTGTTGTCAGGGTTGTCACTGTGTGGCTGTTGTAAATGTTGTCATTGTTGTTACGGTTGTTACTGTTCTCGTTGTATTCATAGTTGTCACTGTTGTCACTGTTGCTGTTTTCACTTTTGTCGTCTTTGTTATTGTTGTCAGGGTTGTCGCTGTTGTCGTTGTTGTCATTGTTATCACGGTTGTTACTGTTGTTGTTGTTGTCATTGTTGTTAGTGTTGTCACTCGTTGTTGTCGCTTTTGTCACTCACAGATTTTGTTGTGTTTGTGTTTTTTCTCGTTATTGTTGCAGTTGTCGTGTTTGTCATTGTGGTCAGGGTTGTCACTGTTGTGGTTATTGTCGTTGTTGTCATTGTTGGCATGGTTGTTACTGTTGTCGTTGTTGTCAGGGCTGTCACGGTTGTCGCTGTTGTCGTTGTTGTCATTGTTGTCATGGTTCTTACTGTTGTTGTTGTTTTTACGGTTATTACTGTTGTCGTTGTTGTCATTGTTGTTACTGTTGTCACTCGCTGTTGTCTCTTTTGTCGTGTTTGTTTTTGTTGTCGTTATTTTTGCTGTGTTCGTGTTTGTCATTGTGGTCAGGGTTGTCACTGTTGTGGGTGTTGCCATTGTTTTCATTGTTATCACGGTTGTTACTGTTGTCGTTGTTGTCACTTTTGTCGTGTTTGTTATTGGTGTTGTTCTTGTCGCTGTTGTCGTTGTTGTCGTGTTTGTCATTGTTGTCAGGGTTGTCACGGTTGTCGCTGTTGTCGTTGGTGTCATCGTTGTCACATTTGTCACTGTTGCTTTTGTCGCTTTTGTAACTCTTGTAGCTTTTGTTGTGTTTGTTTTTTTTGTCGTTATTGTTGCTTTTGTCATGTTTGCCACTGTGGTCAGGGTTGTCACTGTTGTGGCTCTTGTCGTTGTTGTGGCTGTTGTTACTGTTGTCACTCGCTGTTGTCACTTTTGTCACTGTCGTGTTTTTTATTGCTGTCGTTGTCGCTGTTTTAACTGTTGTCACTGTTGTCGCTGTTATCGTGTTTGTCATTGCTGTCAGGGTTGTCGCTGTTGTCCTTGTTGTCATTTTTGTCACCTTTGTCACTGTTGCTGTTGTCGCTCTTGTCACTGTTGTCGTTGTTGTCATTGTTGACGCGGTTGTTACTGTTGTCCTTGTTGTCCTTGTTGTCACTGTTGTCACTCGCTGTTGTCGCTTTTGTTACTCTTGTAGCTTTTGTCGTGTTTGTAATTGTTGTCCTTATTGTCGTTGTTGTCACTGTTATCGCCGTTGTCGTGTTTGTCATTGTCATCAGGGTTGTCACTGTTGTTGCTGTTGTCACTGTTGTCGCTGTTGTCGTAATTGTCATTGATGTCAGGGTTGTCATGGTTGTCGCTGTTGTCGTTGTTGTCACGGTTGTTACTGTTGTCGTTGTTGTTATTGTTGTGACTGTCGCTGTTGTCACTTTTGTCGTGTTTGTTATTGTTGTCGATATTGTCGATGTTGTCACTGTTGTCGTGTTTGTCATTGTGGTCAGGGTTCTCAGGGTTGTCACTGTTGTCGCTGCTGTCGTTGTTGTCATTTTTGTCGCTTTGGTCACTCTTGTAGCTTTTGTCGTAATTGTTATTGTTCTCGTTATTGTCGCTGTTGTCACTGTTGTTTTGTTTGTAGTTGTGGTAAGGGTTGTCACTGTTGTCGCTGTTGTCATTGTTTTCATTGTTGTCACTGTTGTCGCTGTTTTGACTGTTGTCACTGTTGTCGCTGTTCTCACGGTTGTTACTGTTGTCGTCGTGTCATTGTTGTCACTGTTGTCATTAAGGTCAGTGTTGTCGCTTTAGTCGTTGTCATTGTTGGCATGGTTGTCACTGTTGTCACTGTCGCTGTTGTCGCTTTTGTCACTAGGGAAGCTTTTGACGTGTTTGTTATTGTTCTCGTTATAGTCGCTGTTGTCACTGTTGTTGTGTTTGTCATTGTGGTCAGGGTTGTCACTTTTGCCGCTGTTGTCGTTGTTGTCATTGTTGTCACTGTTGTCGCTGTTTTAACCTTTGTAATTGTTGTCGCTGTTGTTGTGTTTGTCACTGTGGTCAGGGTTGTCACTGTTGTCGCTGTTGTCATTGTTGTCACGGTTGTTACTGTTGTCAAAAAGGACCGGTAAGGACCGAAAAGGACTAGAAGGGAAATAAAAGGATTCGAAACAACAGAAAAAGACTAATAAAGACAAAAGGACTAGTAAGGACAAAAAAGGACTAGTAACGGCATAAAACGACTAGTAGGGATACTAAAGGACCAGTAAGGACAGAAAAGGACTAGTAAGGACATAAAAAGACTACTAAGAACACAAAAGGACTAGTAAGGACATAA
>OZ037997.1:17080769-17123269 GCA_964035705.1 Porites rus | reverse complement strand
TGAAGAGTTATGAATGTCACTCAAACTTATTGGCAGTTGTCAGCAAAATAAAACCAGAAACACTTTTTAACACTTTCGAGTCTTCTCTTACCTTTAAAAACTTTCAGTCCATACTTAGTTGCCTTTTTTGTATTCTCAGGCACAGCCTCGTCTTGTATTTGTAAAATTTCTGCTTCTGAAACTTGAGCGAAACGCGAGTTTACGCCCGCCATTTTGTTTTTGTTTTGAAGATCACGAATTACGCATTATCCACTCGCTCGGAGGTGAATATTGTTGAATAGCCCGAGATAGCGAACCAATCAGATTGCTTAAAACACCAAGATCACTGAGTGTGTATATACTAAATATATATATATTCTTGTTTGTAATTAGATAGCGCTTTGGACAATTATTGGATTTTAGCGCTATATAAATAAAATTATTATTATTATTATTATTATAAAAAGGACTAGTAAGGACAGAAAAGGACTATTAAAGACGGAAAAGGACTCGTAAGGACACAAAACCACTAGTAAGGACAATAAAGAACTAGTAAGGACAGAAAAAGACTAGTTAGGACATAAACTGACTGGTTAGGAAAGGAAAGGAAAAGTAAAGACGGAAAAAGACTAGTAAGGACATACAAGGACTAGTAAGGACATGAAACGACTGGTTAGGGAAGAAAAGGACAAGTAAAGACTAATAAGGATAGTAAGAACCAGTAAGGACTAAAAAGGACTAGTAAGCACAGAAAACAACCGGTAAGGACATAAAAGGACTAGTAAGGATACTAAAGGACCAGTAAGGACGGAAAACGACTAATAAGGACATAAAAGGACTAGTAAGGACTCAAAAGGACAAGGAAGGACATAAAAGGACTAGTAAGGATACTAAAAGACCAGTAAGGACGAAAAAGAACTAATAACGACATAAAAGGACTAGTAAGGACATAAAAGGACGAGTAAAGATGGAAAGGGCTAGTAAAAACATAAAAGGAGTAGTAAGGATACTAAAATAGCAGTAACTACGAAAGAACAAGTAAGGATACAAAGACTAGTAAGGATACTAAAGGACTAGTGAGGACGGAAAAGGACTAGTAAGGACATAAAAGGACTAGTAAGGACAGAAAAGGACTAGTAAAGATGGAACAGGACAAGTAAGGATATAAAAGGACTAGTAAGGACAGAAAAGAACTAGTAAAGATGAAAAGGGACTGGTAAGGACAAAGGACTAGTAAAGAAAAAGAAGGACTAGTAAGGACGAAAAAGGACTAATAACGACATAAAAGGACTAGTAAGGACGGAAAAGTACTAGCAAGGACGGAAAAAAACTAGTAAGGACATAAAAGGACTAGTAAGGACATAAAAGGACTAGTAAGGAAATAAAAGGACTAGTAACGACGGAAAACGACATGTAAGGACAAAAGGACTACTAAGGACGGAAAAGGACTAGTAAAGAAATAAAAATGCTAGTAAGAATATTAAAGGACTAGTTAGAACGGAAAAGGAGTAGTAAAGACAAAAAAGGACTAGTAAGGACATAAAAGGACTAGTAAGGACATAAAAGGACTAGTAAGGACATGAAACGACTGGTTAGGAAAGAAAAGGACAAGTAAAGACTAATAAGGATAGTAAGAACCAGTAAGGACTAAAAAGGACTAGTAAGCACAGAAAACAACCGGTAAGGACATAAAAGGACTAGTAAGGATACTAAAGGACCAGTAAGGACGGAAAACGACTAATAAGGACATAAAAGGACTAGTAAGGACTCAAAAGGACAAGGAAGGACATAAAAGGACTAGTAAGGATACTAAAAGACCAGTAAGGACGAAAAAGAACTAATAACGACATAAAAGGACTAGTAAGGAAGGAAAGGGACCAGTAAAGACATAAAAGGAATAATAAGGACGATAGAGGACTAGTAAAGATACTAAAGGACCAGAAACAAAGGAAAAGGACAAGTAAGGACATAAAAGGACTAGTAAGGATACAAAAGGACCAGTATCGACAGAAAAGGAGTAATAAGGACATAAAAAAAAAACTAGTAAGGATACTAAAGGACTAGTAAGGACGGAAAGGACTAGTAAGGACGGAAAGGACTAGTAAGGACGAAAAAGAACTAGTTAGGAAATAAAAGGACTATTAAGGATACTAAGGACCAGTAAGAACGGAAAAGGACTAGTAAGGACAGAAAAGGACTAGTAAGGACATAAGAGGACTAGGAAGGACAATAAAGGACTACTAAGGACAGAAAAGGACTAGTAAAGACATAAAAGGACTGGTTAGGACAGAAAAGGAAAAAGTAAGGACGAAAAAAAACTAGTAAGCCCATAAAAGGACTCTTAAGGATAGAAAAGACTAGTAAGGATAGAAAAGGACTAGCAGAGACATAAAAGGACTGCTAACGAAAGAAAAAAACAAGTAAGGACGGAAAAGGACTAATAAGGACATAAAAAGAGCTAGTAAGGATACTAAAGGACTAGTGAGGACATAAAAGGAGTAGTAAGGACAATAAAGGACTACTAAGGATACTAAAGGACCAGTAAGGACGAAAAAGGACTAGCAAGGAAACAAAAGAACTAGTAAGGATACTAAAGGACCAGTAAAGACGGAAAAGGACTAATAAGGACATAAAAGGACTAGAAGGGATACTAAAGGACTAGTAAGGACTGAAAAGGAGTAGTAAGGACAATAAAGGACTACTAAGGATACTAAAGGACCAGTAAGGACGAAAAAGGACAAGTAAGAAAACAAAAGGACTAGTAAGGATACTAAAAGACCAGTAAGGACGGAAAAGGACTAGTCAGGAAATAAAAGGACTAATAAGGATACTAAGGACCAGTAAGGACTGAAAAAGGCTAGTAAGGAAGAAAAAGGACTAGTAAGGACGGAAAGGGACTAGTAAGAACAATAAAGGACTAGTAAGGATACTAAAGGACCAGAAAGGACGAAAAAGGACAAGTAAGGACATAAGGACTAGTAAGGACAGAAAAGGACTAGTAAGAAACTAAAGGACTAGTAAGGAAAATAAAGGACTACTAAGGATACTAAAGGACCAGTAAGACAGGAAAAGGACAAGTAAGGACATGAAAGGACTAGTAAGCATACAAAAGGACCAGTATGGACAGAAAAGGAGTAATAAGGACATAAAAAAAGTAGTAAGAAAACAAAAGGACTAGTAAGGATACTAAAAGACCAGTAAGGACGGAAAAGGACTAGTCAGGAAATAAAAGGACTAATAAGGATACCAAGGACCAGTAAGGACTGAAAAAGGCTAGTAAGGAAGAAAAAGGACTAGTAAGGACAGAAAAGGACTAGTAAGGACGGAAAGGGACTAGTAAGAAGAATAAAGGACTAATAAGGATACTAAGGACCAGTAAGCACTGAAAAAGGCTAGTAAGGAAGAAAAAGGACTAGTAAGGACATAAAACGAAAAGGACTAGTAAGGACATTAAAGGACTAGTAACGACGTAAAAAGACTAGTAAGAACAGAAAAGGACTAGTAAGGACATAAAAGGACTAGTAAGGATACTAAAGGACCAGTAAGGACAGAAAAGGACTAGTGAGGATACTAAAGAACCAGTAAGGACAGAAAAGGACTAGTAAGGACATAAAAGGACTAGTAAGGAAGGAAAAGGACTAGTAAGGGCAAAAAAGGACTAGTGAGGATACTAAAGGACCAGTAAGGACGGAAAAGGACTAGTAAGGACATTAAAGGACTAGTAACGACGTAAAAAGACTAGTAAGAACAGAAAAGGACTAGTAAGGACCGAAAAAGACTAATAAGGACATAAAAGGACTAGTAAGGATACTAAAGGACTAGTAAGGACTGAAAAGGACAAGAAAGGACATAAAAGGAGTAGTAAGGCAGCTAAAGTACTAGGAAGGACAGAAAAAGACTAGTAAGGACAGAAAAAAACTAGTAAAGACATAAAAGGACTAGTAAAGAAAATAAAGGACTAGTAAGGACAGAAAAGGACTAGTAAGAACGTAAAAGCACTGGTTAGGACGGAAAGGGAAAAGTAAGGACAAAAAAGGACCAGTCAGGACGGAAAAAAACTAGTAAGGACGGGAAAGGACTAGTAAGGACGGAAAAAGACTAGTAAGGACGATAAAGGAATAGTAAGAACGAAAAAGGACTAGTAAGGACTTAGAAGGACTCGTTAGGACAGAAAAGGAAAAGTAAGGAATAAAAAGGACCAGTAAAGAAGGAAAAGGACTAGTAACGACGGGAAAGGACTAGTAAGGACGGAAAAGGACTAGTAAGGACACAAAAGGACTAGTAAGGACAATAACGGACTAGTAAGGACAATAACGGACTAGTAAGGACATAAAAGGACTAACAAGGACGAAAAAAAAACTAGTAAGCGCATAAAAGGACAAGTAAGGACGGAAAAGGATTAGCAAGGACATAAAAAGACTGGTAAGGACAATAAAGGACAAGTAACGACATAACAGGACTAGTTAGGAAAGAAAAGGACGAAAAAAAACTAGTAAGCCCATGAAAGGACTAGTAAGGACGGAAAAGACTAGTAAGGACAGAAAAAGACTAGAAAGGACATAAAAGGACTAGTAAGGAAAGAAAAGGACAAGGACGGAAAAGGACTAATAAGGACTTAAAAGGAGTAGTAAGGACAATAAAGGACTACTAAGGATACTAAAGGACCAGTTAAGACGGAAAAGGACTGGTAAGGAGACAAAAGGACTAGTAAGGATACTAAAGGACTAGTAAGGACAATAACGGACTAGTAAGGACATAAAAGGACTAACAAGGACGAAAAAAAACTAGTAAGCGCATAAAAGGACAAGTAAGGCCAGAAAAGGACTAGCAAGGACATAAAAAGACTGGTAAGGACAATAAAGGACTAGTAACGACATAACAGGACTAGTTAGGAAAGAAAAGGACGAAAAAAAACTAGTAAGCCCATGAAAGGACTAGTAAGGACGGAAAAGACTAGTAAGGACAGAAAAAGACTAGAAAGGACATAAAAGGACTAGTAAGGAAAGAAAAGGACAAGGACGGAAAAGGACTAATAAGGACTTAAAAGGAGTAGTAAGGACAATAAAGGACTACTAAGGATACTAAAGGACCAGTTAAGACGGAAAAGGACTGGTAAGGAAACAAAAGGACTAGTAAGGATACTAAAGGACTAGTAAGGACAATAACGGACTAGTAAGGACATAAAAGGACTAGTAAGGACATAAAAGGACTAACAAGGACGAAAAAAAACTAGTAAGCGCATAAAAGGACAAGTAAGGCCAGAAAAGGACTAGCAAGGACATAAAAAGACTGGTAAGGACAATAAAGGACTAGTAACGACATAACAGGACTAGTTAGGAAAGAAAAGGACGAAAAAAAACTAGTAAGCCCATGAAAGGACTAGTAAGGACGGAAAAGACTAGTAAGGACAGAAAAAGACTAGAAAGGACATAAAAGGACTAGTAAGGAAAGAAAAGGACAAGGACGGAAAAGGACTAATAAGGACTTAAAAGGAGTAGTAAGGACAATAAAGGACTACTAAGGATACTAAAGGACCAGTTAAGACGGAAAAGGACTGGTAAGGAAACAAAAGGACTAGTAAGGATACTAAAGGACCAGTAAGAACGAAAAAGGACAAGTAAGGACATAAAAAGACTAGTAAAGATACAAAAGGACCAGTAAGGACGGGGAAAGGACTAATAAGGACATAAAAGGACTAGTAGGGATACTAAAGGACTTATAAGGACATAAAAGGACTAGTAAGGACAGAAGAGGACTAGTAAGGATATAAAAGGACTAATAAGGATACTAAGGACCAGTAAGGACTAAAAAGGACTAGTAAAGACAGAAAAGGACCAGTAAGGACATAAAAGAAATAGTAAGGCAACTAAAGTACAAGTGAGGACATAAAAGGACTAGTAAAGACAATAAAGGACTAGTAAGGATACTAAAGGACCAGTAAGGAAGGAAAAGGACAAGTAAGGACATAAAAGGACTAGTAAGGATACATAAGGACGAGTAAGGACCGAAAAGGACAAGTAAGGGCATAAAAGGACTACTAAGGCAACTAAAGTACTAGTAAGGACATAAAGGACTAGTAAAGACAATAAAGGACTAGTAAGGATTCTAAAGGACCAGTAAGGAAGGAAAAGGACAAGTAAGGACATAAAAGGACTAGTAACGACAATAAAGGACTAGTAAGGATACAAAAGGACCAGTAAGGACGGAAAAGTACTAATAAGGACATAAAAGGACTAGTAAGGATACTAAAGGACTAGTAAGGACGGAAAAAGGACAACTAAGGACGAGAAAGGACTTGTAAGGGAATAAAAGGACTAATGAGGATACTAAGGATCAGTAAGGACTGAAAAGGATCAGTAAGGACTGAAAAGGATCAGTAAGGACTGAAAAGGACTAGTAAGGACATAAAAGGACCAGTAAGGACATAAACGACTAGTAAGGATACTAAAGGACCAGTAAGGACGGTAAAGGATTAATAAGGACATAAAAGGACTAGTAAGGATACTAAAGGACTAGTAAGGACGGAAAAAGGACAACTAAGGACGAGAAAGGACTTGTAAGGGAATAAAAGGACTAATGAGGATACTAAGGATCAGTAAGGACTGAAAAGGATCAGTAAGGACTGAAAAGGATCAGTAAGGACTGAAAAGGACTAGTAAGGACATAAAAGGACCAGTAAGGACATAAACGACTAGTAAGGATACTAAAGGACCAGTAAGGACGGTAAAGGATTAATAAGGACATAAAAGGACTAGTAAGGACGGAAAACAACTAATAAGGACATAAAAGGACTAGTAAGGATACTAAAGTACTAGTAAGGACGGAAAAGGACTATCGTCCGTGTGGTCATTGTTGTCGCTGTTGATCAGGTCGTCGCTGTCGTCGCTGTTTTCACTGTTGTTGCTTTTGTCCTGTTTGTTATTGTTGTCAGAAATGTCACCGTTGTCACCGTTGTCACCGTTGTCGTTGTTGTCACTGTTATCACTGTTGTCGCTTTTGTCGTGTTTGTTATTGTTGTCAGGGTTGTCACTTTTCTCGCTGTTGTCGTGTTTTTTGTTGTCATGGTTGTTACTGTTGTCACTGTTGTCATGGTTGTCATTGTTGTCACTTTTGTCACTCTTGTAGCTTTTGTCCTGTTTTGTTATTGTTGTCGTTATTGTCACTGTTGTCGCTGTTGCCACTGTTGTCACAGTTGGCGCTGTTGTCGTGTTTCTCATTGTGGTCAGGGTTTTCACTGTTGTCGCTGTTTTAACTGTTGTCACTGTTGTCGCTGTTGTCGTGTTTGTTATTGTTGTCGTTATTGTCACTGTTGTCGTTGTTTTGATTGTTGTAACTGTTCTCACCGTTGTCGCTGTTGTCGTGTCTGTCATTGTTGTCAGGCTTGTGACTGTTGTCACTGTTGTCAAAGTCGTTGCCGTTGTCGCTGTTGTTACCATTGTCACTGTTGCGCTGTTGTCATTGTTCTGAATGTTATCGCTGTTGTCACCGTTGTCAGTGCTGTCGTTGTTGTCATTTTTGTCACTCTTGTGGCTACTGTCTGTGTTGTTGTTGTTGTCGCCGTTTTCATGTTTGTTATTGTTGTCAGGATTGTAACTGTTGTTGCTGTTGTCGATGCTGTTATTGTTGTCACTGCTGTCAAAGTTGTTGCCATTCTCGCTGTTTTCACCATTGTCACTGTTGCGCTGTTGTCATTGTTCTCACTGTTATCGCTTTTGTCACTATTGTCAGTGTTGTCGTTGTTGTCATTTTTGTCACTGTTGTGGCTGTTGTCGCTATTGTCACAGTTGTTGCTGTTGTCACTGATGTCGTACTTATCATTGTTGTCACTATTGTCAATGTTGTCGCTGTTGTAATTGTTGTCACTGTTGTCGTGTTTGTCATTGTTGTCAGGGTTGTCACTGTTGTCGCTGTTGTCGTTGTTGTCATTGTTGTCACTGTTGTCACTGTCGCTGTTGTCGCTTTTGGTCTTGTTGTACCTTTTGTCGTATTTGTCATTGTGGTCATGGTTGTAACTGTTGTCACCCTTGTCATTGTTGTCATTGTTGCAACTGTTGTCACCGTTGTCACTGTTGTCGTGTTTGTCATTGTTGTCAGGCTTGTCACTGTTGTCCTTGTTGTTGTTGTTCTCGCTTTTGTCGGTGCTGTCACTGTTGTCGCTGTTTTCCTCTTTGTCATTATGGTCAGGGTTGTCACTGTTGTTGCTGTGGTCGTTATTGTCATTGTTGTCACTGTTGTCAATGTTGACTCTGTTGACGCTGTTGACGCTGTCATCGCTGTTGTCGCTTTTGTCACTGTTGTCGCTGTTGTCATATTTGTCATTTATGTCAGGGTTGTCACTGTTGTCGTTGTTGTCATTGTTGTCACTTTTGTCAATGTTGTCACTGTTGTCGCTGTTTTAACTGTTGTCGCTATTGTCCGTGTTGTCATTGTTGTCCCTGTTGACGCTGTCATCGCTGTTGTCGCTATTGTCACTGTTGTTGCTGTTGTCGTATTTGTCATTTATGTCAGGGTTGTCACTGTCGTCGTTGTTGTCATTGTAGTAAGTGTTGTCATCGTTGTCGTTTTTTTCATCTTTGTCAGGGTTGTCACTGTTGTCGCTATTGTCCTTGCTGTTATTGTCGCGGTTGTCACAGTTGTCACGGTTGTCGCTGTTAACGTGTTTGTCATTGTTGTCAGGGTTGTCACTGTTGTTGTTGTTGTCATTGTTGTCACAGTGGCCAATGTTGTCCCTGTTTTCACTGTTGTCGCTGTTGTCGTGTTTGTTATTCTGGTCAGGGTTGTCACTGTTGTCGCTATTGTCCGTATTGTTGTTGTTGCTGTTGTCACTTTTTTTTACTGTGGTCGCTTTTTTTGTGTTTGTTATTGTTGTCAGGGTTGTAACTGTTGTTGCCGTTGTCATTGTTCTTATTGTTATCACTGTTGTCAAAGTTGTTGCCGTTGTCGCTGTTGTCACCATTGTCACTGTTGTCGCTGTTGTCCTTGTTGTCCTTGTTGTTGTTGTTGTCGCTGTTGTCACTTTTAAACACTGTTGTCGCTTTTCCCGTCTTTGTCATTGTGGTCAGGGTTGTCACTGTTCTTGCGGTTGTCGTTATTGTCATTGTTGTCACTGTTGTCAATGTTGTCGCTTTGTCGCTGTCGTCACTGTCATCGCTGTTGTCGTGTTTGTCATTGTGGTCACTGTCGCTGTTGTCGCTTTGTCATCGTTGTAGCTTTTGTTGTATTTGTTCCTGTGGTCAGGGTATTCACTGTTGTCGCTATCGTGTTGTCGCTGTCGTCGTGTTTGTCATTGTTGTCAGGGTTGTCACTGTTGTTGCTTTTGTCCTTGTTGTCGCTCTTCTCACTGTTGTCACTGTTGTGCTTTTGTCGCATTTGTCATTGTTCTCACTGTTATCGCTGTTGTCACTGTTGTCGATATTGCCACCGTTGTCGTTATTGTCAATGTTGCCACGCTTCTCAGTGTTGTGCCAAATGTCGCTGTTCTTGCTTTTGTTACTGTTTTTGCTGTTGTCGTATTTGTCATTGCTTTCACTGTGGTCATTGTTATCGCTGTTGTCGCTGTTGTTACTGTTAACATTGTTGTCAATGTTGTTGCTGTTGTCACTGTTGTCACTTTTGCAGTTGTCGCTTTTGCCATGTTTGTCATTGTTGTCAGGGTTGTCACTGTTGTCGTTGTTGTCATTGTCGTAACTGTTGTCACCATTGTCGCTGTTGTCGTGTTTGTCATTGTTGTCAGGCTTGTCACTGTTGTCCCAGTTGTCTCTGTTGTCGTTGTTGGCGCTGTTGTCGCTGTTCTCACTGTTTTCGCTGTTGTCGTTTGTCATTGTGGTCAGGGTTGTCGCTGTTGTCGTTGTTGTCGATGTTGTCACGGTTGGCATTGTTGTCGCTCTTGTCACTATTGTTGCTGTTGTCACTGTTTTTACTGTTATCGTATTTGTCATCATTGTGAATATTACCGCTTTTGTCACTGTTGTCGCATTTGTCATTGTTTTCACTGTTGTCATTGTTATTGCCGCTGTCACTGTTGTCAATGTTAATGTTGTTCTCATTGTTGTCACTGTTGTCGCTGTTGTCGTTCTTGTCATTGTTGTCACTGTTGTCAATGTTGTCACTGTTGTTGCTGTTTTAACTGTTGTCGCTGTTGTCGCTGATGTCAGTGTGTCACTGTTGTTGCTGTTGTCATTTTTGTCGTTGTAACCCTTGTAACCCCTTATAACCCCTTGTAACCCCCTGTAACCCTTTGTAACCGTTTCTAACCCTCTGTAACCCCTTGTATCCCCCTGTAACCCCCTGTAATCCCCAGTAACCTCTTGTAATTACCCCTATAACCTCATGGTAAGCCCTGTTACTTACTTTTATTACTGTTTGTCCGTGCTGAATACTTGTAGAGAGCAACTGAAAGATAAATCGCAAAACAATTCAAAACTGTACAGGGAAAGACATTACGAGTTTACCATATAGCATTAGATTGGTAGATTGATAGATTGAAATAGAAAAGCCTCAAATCAGCCATTTTTTTATAGAAGAGCTGCTTTGCACGCATGTCACGTCACGGACGCCATGTAGATGCTCAAGAACAAAGGCTTTCCTCTCCTCTTGGAACAAACCTCTATTTTCATGCTAATTCTTCCAGAAAAAATTCTATTGTTTTGACCCCCAAAATGGCCGCCTTGTCACATGGTTGCAAACCAAGAATAGGGCTACCCTAATGTACAAAATCCTCTATGATCAACCTTTCCCTCATGTGAGAGCCTCAAACCAATACAAAACTAAATGATGGTTAAGTCAACTATAACCTTAGCAATCTTGAAACTGCATGATCTAGCAATAATCCAAGGCCAAAAACTAATTTGCTCAAACATAGTGTTAGATATAGTGGTGAAACGAATGCTCTGGAACAATCTTTCTTACCAAGCAAAAAGAGCAGCCTACCCTACAAAAATTCCTAAAAAATTTTGCATTCTGACACTGAAAACCATATTCCTTCCAATTTAATTGTTATGTGTGGTTGCCTAGCTACACCCAACCTGGAAATCACCTTCTGTTGTACGTGGCTAGCGCAAGTAAATAATTTTATGTTGTAGTTATTAACCACCCTATAACCGATTGTAATCCCCTTGTAACCATCTGTAACTGTCTGTAAACCCTTGTAGCACTCTGTAACCCCTTGTAACCCCCTGAAACCCTCTGTAACCTCCTGTAACCCCTTGTAACCCCCTGTAACCCCTTGTAACCCACTGTAAACCTGTGTAACCCTCTGAAACCCCTTGTAACGTCCTGTAAACCCTTGGAACCCCATGGAATCCCCAGTAACCTCTTGTAATTACCCCTATAACCTCATGTTAAGCCCTCTTACTTAATTTATTACTGCTTGTCCGTGCTGAATACTTGTAGAGAGCAACTGAAAGATAAATCGCAAAACAATTCAAAACTGTACAGTTTACCATATGGCATAAGATTGATAGATTGATAAATTAAAAGAGAAAAGCCTGAAAATCAGGCATTATTTTATAGAAGAGCTGGGCTCCACATACGTCACATCATGGCGGACATGTTGGTGCTTAAGAACAAAAGCTTTACATTGATATGCGTGGCTACCTAGCTATGCTCAAACTGGACATTAGTTTTTGTTGTGCGCGGCTAGCGCAGGTAAATAATTTTATGTTGTAGTTATTAACCACCCTATAACCGATTGTAACCCCCCTGTAACCATCTGTAACTGTCTGCAACCCCTTGTAACCTTTTGAAATCCCCTGTAACCCCTTGTAATCCCTTGTAGCCCCCTGTAACCCCTTGTAAACCTTTGTAACCCCTATAACCCCCTCAAACCCCCTCTAACCCCTTGTATTCCCTCCCCTTTTACCCCTGTAACTCTTTGTAACCCTCTGTAACCCCTTGTAACCTCCTGTAACCGCATGTAACCCCCTGTAATCTACAGTAACCTCTTGTAATTACCCCCATAACCTCATGTTACGTCCTGTTACTTACTTGTATAACTGTTCGTCCGCGTCAAATACTTGTAGAGAGAAACTGAAAGATAAATGGCAAAATAATTCAAAACTCTACAGGTAAAGACATTGTGAGTTTACCATATGGCATAAGATTGATAGATTGATAAATTAAAAGAGAAAAGCCTGAAAATCTGGCATTATTTTATAGAAGAGCTGGTCTCCACATACGTCACGTCACGGCTGGATCTCTCTGATTTTTTAATTTGTCTGCGTATAAATATCTTAAATTTTATAGTCATTATATTTTAGAATGCCTACCAATATACATGGTTAAGTACCTAAATTGTGTAAATTTTTACTTAAGCTTAATTACCCTGCAAAAATTCCTAAAAAATTTTGCATTATGATAGTAAAAACCATATTCCTTTTAATTTAATTGTTATGTGTGGTTGCCTAGCTACGCCCAACCTGGAAATCACGTTTTGTTGTGCGTGGCTAGTGCAAGTAAATAATTTTATGTTGTAGTTACTAACCACCCTATAACCGATTGTAACCCCCTTGTAACCATCTGTAACTGTCTGTAACCCCTTGTAGCCCCCGGTAACCCCTTGTAACCCCCTGAAACCCTCTGTAACCCCCTGTAACCCCTTGTAACCCCCTGTAACCTCTTGTAACCAACTGTAAACCTGTGTAACCCTCTGTAACCCCTTGTAACGTCCTGTAAACCCTTGGAACCCCCTGTAATCCCCAGTAACCTCTTGTAATTACCCCTATAACCTCATGTTAAGCCCTGTTACTTACTTTTATTACTGCTTGTCCGTGCTGAATACTTGTAGAGAGCAACTGAAAGATAAATCGCAAGACAATTCAAAACTGTAAAGGGAAAGACATTACCACTTTACCATATGGCATTAGATTGATAGATTGATAAATTAAAAGAGAAAAGCCTGAAAATCAGGCATTATTTTATAGAAGAGCTGGTCTCCACATACGTCACATCATGGCGGCCATGTTGGTGCTCAAGAACAAAAGCTGTCCTCTCCTCTTGGAACAAAACTCTATTTTCATGTAAATTCTTCCACAAAAAATTGTATTGTTTTGACCCCCAATATGGCAGCCTTGTCACATGGTTGCAAAACAAGAATAGGGCTACCCTAATGAACAAAATCCTCTCTGATCAACCTTCCCCTTAGGTGAGAGCCTCGATCCTTTGCAAAACTAAATTATGGTTAAGTCAACTATAACCTTAGCAATCTTGAAACTGCATGATCTAGCACTAATCCAAAGACAAACACTAATTTGCTCAAACATAGTGTTAGGTATAGTGGTGAAACGCATGCTCTGGAACAATCTTTCTTACCAGGCGTAAACGCCACAATTGCTTTCAGAATTCAACAGCAAACTTCTTGCTCTTTGCCTTTTGCTGGATCTCACTGATTTTTTTAATTCGTATGGGTATAAATATCTTAAATTTATAGTCATTATATTCTACAAGAATAACCACCAACATGCACAGTAAACTACCTAAATTGTGTACATTTTTACTTAAGCATAATTACCCAGCAGAAATTTCTAAAAAATTTTGCATTCTGATAGTGAACACAATATTTCTTCTAATATTTAAATTGTTATGCGTGCTTGCCTAGCTATGCCCAACCAGGACATCAGGTTTTGTTGTGCACGGCTAGCCCGTGGAAATAATTTTATGCTGTAGTTATTAACCACCCTATAAGCGATTGTAACCCCCCTGTAACCATCTCTAACCATCTGTAACTGTCTGTAACCCCTTGTAACCTTTTGTAACGCCTGTAACCCCTTGTAATCCCTTCTAGCCCCCTGTAACCCTTTGTAAACCTTTGTAACCCCTATAACCGCCTCTAACCCCCTGAAACCTCCTGTAACCCCTTGTAACCCCCTTTAACCCCTGTAACTCTTTGTAACCCTCTGTAACCCCTTGTAACCTCCTGTAACCCCATGTAACACCCTGTAATCCACAGTAACCTCTTGTAATTACCCCCATAACCTCATATTACGTCCTGTTACTTACTTGTATAACTGTTCGTCCGCGTCAAATACTTGTAGAGAGGAACTGAAAGATAAATGACAATATAATTCAAAACTGTACAGATAAAGACATTGTGAGTTTACAATATGGCATTAGATTGATAGATTGATAAATTAAAAGAGAAAAGCCTGAAAATCAGGCATTATTTTATAGAAGAGCTGGTCTCCACATACGTCACGTCATGGCTGGATCTCTCTGATTTTTTAATTTGTATGCGTATAAAAATCTTACATTTTATAGTCATTGTATTTTAGAATGCCTACCAATATACATAGTTAAGTACCTGAATTGTGTAAATTTTTACTTAAGCTTAATTACCCTGCAAAAAATTCCTAAAAAATTTTGCATTATGATAGTGAAAACCATATTCCTTCTAATTTAATTGTTATGTGTGGTTGCCTAGCTACGCCCAACCTGGAAAGCACCTTTTGTTGTGCGTGGCTAGCGCAAGTAAATAATTTTGTTGTAGTTATTAACCACGCTATAACCGATTGTAACCCCCTTGTAACCATCTGTAACTGTCTGTAACCCCTTGTGGCCCCATGTAACCCCTTGTAACCCCCTGAAACCCTCTGTAACCTCCTGTAACCCCTTGTAACCCACTGTAAACCTGTGTAACCCTCTGAAACCCCTTGTAACGTCCTGTAAACCCTTGGAACCCCCTGTAATCCCCAGTAACCTCTTGTAATTACCCCTATAATCTTAAGTTAAGCCCTGTTACTTACTTTTATTACTGCTTGTCCGTGCTGAATACTTGTAGAGAGCAACTGAAAGATAAATCGCAAAACAATTCAAAACTGTACAGGTAAAGACATTAGCAGTTTACCATATGGCATTAGATTGATAGATTGATAAATTAAAAGAGAAAAGCCTGAAAATCAGGCATTATTTTATAGAAGAGCTGGTCTCCACATACGTCACATCATGGCGGTCATGTTGGTGCTCAAGAACAAAAGCTTTACATTGATGTGCGTGGTTGCCTAGCTATGCCCAACCTGGACATTAGCTTTTGTTGTGCGCGGCTAGCGCAGGTAAATAATTTTATGTTGTAGTTATTAACCACCCTATAACCGATTGTAACCCCCCTGTAACCATCTGTAACTGTCTGTAACCCCTTGTAACCTTTTGTAATCCCCTGTAACCCCTTGTAATCCCTTGCAGCCCCCTTAACCCCTTGTAAACCTTTGTAACCCTTATAACCCCCTCAAACCCCCTCTAACCCCTTGTATTCCCTCCCCTTTTACCCCTGTAACTCTTTGTAACTCTCTGTAACCCCTTGTAACCTCCTGTAACCCCATGTAATCCCCTGTAATCCACAGTAACCTCTTGTAATTACCCCCATAACCTCATGTTACGTCCTGTTACTTACTTGTATAACTGTTCGTCCGCGTCAAATACTTGTAGAGAGAAACTGAAAGATAAATGGCAAAATAATTCAAAACTCTACAGGTAAAGACATTGTGAGTTTACCATATGGCATTAGATTGATAGATTGATAAATTAAAAGAGAAAAGCCTGAAAATCTGTCATTGTTTTATAGAAGAGCTGGTCTGCACATACGTCACGTCACGGCTGTATCTCTCCGATTTTTTAATTTGTATGCGTATAAATATCTTAAATTTTATAGTAATTGTATTTTAAAATACCTACCATTATACATAGTTAAGTACCTGAATTGTGTAAATTTTTACTTAAGGTTAATTACCCTGCAAAAATTCCTAAAAAATTTTGCTTTATGATAGTGAAAACCATATTCCTTTTAATTTAATTGTTATGTGTGGTTGCCTAGCTACGCCCAACCTGGAAAGCACCTTTTGTTGTGCGTGGCTAGCGCAAGTAAATAATTTTATGTTGTAGTTATTAACAACCCTATAACCGATTATAACCCCCCTGTAACCATCTCTAACCATCTGTAACTGTCTGTAACCCCTTGTAACCTCCCGTAACCCCTTGTTCTCCCTTGAAGCCCCCTGTAACCCCTATTACCCCCTCTAACCTCCTGTAACCCCTTCTAACCCCCTTTAACCCCTGTAACCCTTTGAAACCCTCTGTAACCCCTTGTATCCTCCTGTAACCCCTTGTAACCCCCTGTAATCCACAGTAACCTCTTGTAATTACCCCTATAACCTCATGTTACGTCCTGTTACTTACTTGTATAACTGTTTGTCTGCATCGAATACTTGTAGAGAGCAACTGAAAGATAAATTGCAAAATAATTCAAAATTGTACAGGTAAAGACATTATCAGTTTACCATATGGCATTAGATGGATAGATTGATAAATTAAAAGAGAAAAGCCTAAAAATCAGGCATGATTTTATAAAAGAGCTGGTCTCCACATACGTCACGTCACGGTGGCCATGTTGGTGCTCAAGAACAAAAGCTTTACATTGATATGCATGGTTGCCTAGCTATGCCCAACCTGGACATGAACTTTTGTTGTACGCGGCTAGCGCAGATAAATAATTTTATGTTGTAGTTACTAACCACGCTATAACCGATTGTAACCCCCCTGTAACCATCTGTAACTGTCTGTTACCCCTTGTAATCTCTGGTAGCCCCCTGTAACCCCTTGTAGCCCTTGGTAACCCCTATAACCCCCTCTAACCCCCTGTAACCTCCTGTAACCCCTTGTAACCCCCTTTAACCCCTGGAACCCTTTGTAACCCTCTGTTACCCTCTGTAACCTCCTGTAACCCCTTGTAACCCCCTGTAACCCCTTGTAACCCACTGTAACTCTTTGTAACCCTCTGTAACCCCTTGTAACCTCCTGTAACCCCATGTAACCCCCTGTAATCTACAGTAACCTCTTGTAATTACCCCTATAACCTCATGTTACATCCTGTTACTTACTTGTATAACTGTTCGTCTGCGTCGAATACTTGTAGAGAAGAACTGAAAGATAAATCGCGAAATAATTCAAAACTGTACAGGTAAAGACATTACAAGTTTACCATATGGCATTAGATTGATAGAATGATAAATTAAAAGAGAAAAGCCTGAAAATCAGGCATTATGTTATAGAAGAAATGGTCTGCACACATGTCACATCACGGCGGCCATGTTGATGCTCAAGAACAAAGGCTTTCCTCTCCTCTGGGAACTAAACTCTATTTTCATGTAAATTCTTGAAGAAAAAATTCTATTGTTTTGACCCCCAACATGGCCGCCTTGTCACATGGTTGCGAACCAAGAATAGGGCTACCCTAATGTACAAAATCCTCTATGATCATTACCTTCCCCCCATGTGAGAGTCTCGATCCTTTACAAAACTCAATGACGGTTAAGGTGGCTCGATACAGTTTTTCAGGGCCAACACCTCGCAAGTTTGAGCATAAACTACGTCGCCATAAACAAAGTTTTGGAAAAATTGCCATTACAGTTGTATTAGATAAAGATGAGAAATTGTTATGATCAGGGTTGCAACGGCATCGGAGTTGTCATAGCAATGAAATGATGCTATTACCCATTTTACTTGCAGCAGTATAACTCTGCACTGGGAACTGTTCTTCCGCCAGCCTTGTTGGTGCTCAAGAACAAAAGCTTTAAATTGTTATGCGTGCTTGCCTAGCTATGCCCAACCTGGAAATCAGCTTTTGTTGTGCGCGGCTAGCGCAGGTAATATAATTTTATGTTGTAGTTATTAACCACCCCATAACCGATTGTAACCCGCCTGTAAGCATCCTTAACCATCTGTAACTGTCTGTAACCCCTTGTAACCTTTTGTAACCCCCTGTGTCCCCTTGAAATCCCTTGTAGCCCCCTGTTACCCCTTGTAAACCTTTGTAACCCCTATAACCCCCCCTAACCCCTTGTAACCTCCTGTAACCCCTTGTAACCCTCTTTAACCGCTGTAACCCCTTGTAACGTCCTGTAACCCTTTGTAACCCCCTGTAATGCACGGTAACCTCTTGCAATTACCCCTATAACCTCATGTTACGTCCTGTTACTTACTTGTATAAGTGTTTGTCCCCATCGAATACTTGTAGAGAGCAACTGAAAGATAAATCGCAAAATAATTCAAAACTGTACAGGTAAAGACATTATGAGTTTACCATATGGCATTAGATTGATAGATTGATAAATTAAAAGGGAAAAGCCTGAAAATCAGGCATTATTTTATAGAAGAGCTGGTCTCCACATACGTCACGTCACGACGGCCATTATGGTGCTCAAGAACAAAAGCTTTAAATTGTTATGCGTGGTTGCCTAGCTATGCCCAACCTGGAAATCAGCTTTTGTTATGCGCGGCTAGCGCAGGTAAATAATTTTATGTTGTAGTTATTAACCACCCTATAACCAATTGTAACCCTCCGGTAACCCCTTGTAACCCCCTGTAATCCACAGTAACCTCTTGTAATTACCCCATAACCTCATGTTATGTCCTGTAACTTACTTGTAAAACTGTTCGTCAGCGTCGAATACTTGTAGAGAGCAACTGAAAGATAAATCGCAAAATAATTCAAAACTGTACAGGTAAAGACATTATGAGTTTACCCTACGGCATTAGATCGATAGATTGATAAATTAAAAGAGAAAAGCCTGAAAATCAGGCATTATTTTAAAGAAGTAACCTCTTGTAATTACCCCTATAACCTCATGTTACGCCCTGTTACTTACTTTTATCACTGTTTTTCCGTGTCGAATGCTTGTAGAGAGCAACTGAAAGATAAATCGCAAAATAATTCAAAACTGTACAGGTAAAGACATTACGAGGTTACCATATGGCATTAGATTGGTAGATTGATATATTTAAATAGAAAAGCCTCAAAATTGGGCGTTATTTTATAGAAGAGCTGGTTTGCACACACGTCACGTCACGGCGGCCATGTTGGTGCTCAAGAACAAAAGCTTCCCTCTCCTCTTGGAACTAAACTCTATTGTCATGTAAATTCTTAAAGAAAAAATTCTATTGTTTTGACCCCCAATATGGCAGCCTTGTCACATGATTGTAAACCAAGAAAAGGGCTACCCTAATGTACAAAATCCTCTATGATCAACCTTCCCCAGGCTCAATCCTTTACAAAACGTAATGATGGTTAAGTCAACCATAACCTCAGAAATCTTGAAACTGCATGATCTAGCAAGGCCAAAAACTAATGTCCTCAAACAGACATGCAGTGTTAGGTATAGTGGTGAAATGTAGGATTGGTTTGAATGGTGAAGGATAGCTTTGTCCGCTGACTTGTGTCTACTGTGAAGAGATCTTTTAGACTGTATCAGAATGAGCACGATCAATTTAGTGAAGGACACGTTGAAATAGGCAAAAAACCATTATTGTGGAGTCCCCAGCTGAAAATTTATCCAAGTCCGTGTTGCACTTATCCCACCTACCTTTCCTGTCGTCCAATTTGAAGATCCTAAAAGCTTTCCCACGAACGCGAAGTCCACTAAAAGCCCAGGAAGAGATAAAAAAACTAAGACAAGGAAAGGGAATAAAGAGGGAAGGAGAGGAATGGAAAACTGAAAGTCAAGACTGCGGTGTGCGAGAAACGCAGACTGCAGACTTGCAGACTGCCAGGTAAACGAGGAAAACCTTGTGGTGGAATGCGTTAATAGATTCCCTATTCCTTAATTTTAAGTCATTTAAAAGTCTAGTTTAGGGATAGGGAATCTGTTAGAGCATTTTACAACAATGTCCACCTTGTTTACCCGCCAGTTCGCAGTCTGCGTTTGTCGCACACCAGTCAGAATTAAACCAAAAAACTCTCTCGAAATTTTGCTTTCTGCGCATGCCCGAACTTCGCATGGTTTTAGGAATGGTTTTTAAAAGTGTTTAAAAAAAAAAAAAACAGTTTCTTAAAGTGGATGGAAGGATCGCGGCCTCTGGGAACGAGATTGAGGCTACTGTAAAATTCTGAAAAGAAGCCCCTGGGATTATATTTTTCAAAGGCCTTATTTGAAGGGGCTTCTACATGGAGGGGCTTATTGAGGGAACCCTTTCCATCGGTTACTGCGCGTTTCCCGTGCTCTGCTCCCAGCCCTCTCCTTAGCAGTACAAAGAAGACCCAGTCCTTTTCGGAGGGGTGGGTTGTTCGACGTAAGCAAGAGAGGATATCCTCTCTTGACGTAAGTCAGTACGTTGATGGGCGTTGATCGCGCATGTGTCCTGAGGTATTTCTCTCAGTATAAAGTGGAGGGCGTTGTAAGCCAGACAAGCGATACGTGATACATACCAAGAAACTGGGAAATTGTGGCGTTTTTTGGACATCTTACTTATTTAAGTTTTTATTTATGTGTTATGAAGAGTAAATTCTCGCCTGAGAATTTTAGAAAATTACAGAACATTTTTAGCTTTCTTAAACTTGATATTTAAGTTATTTATTGCCTTGGTAGTTTAGGTTTTATGTATCGGTCAAATCGAAGCTTCAACATGCCCCCCCCGGGCAACCCCCCGGGCATTTGACTTTTTTGAAAATTATTGTTCAAATTCCCCCCTACCCGGGCCAAAATGTCGTTCAAATGCCCCACACTAGGGTCCATTCAGGTGATCAAATGCCCCCACCCCGGGGACATTTCACAGGCACAAAAATGACGGAAGGACGACAGAAACGCCTTCAGTTGTCGAACAAAATCTTTATGAATATAACAAAAACTGAGCAACACTGTTAGCGTATTTACTACGAACAAAAGTCTCGTGCAAAGCGGCGGAAATCGCTGCTACAAGGTCACTGAATGCTCAGCTTTTCTTCGTCATGCAACATACAAAGCGTTCTATAAAAAAAGATCCCACCTATTGAGATTACTACATCATGACCATTTCACTGACATGCATCATCGCTCACCTTATTAATTAACATACTTGCAGTGGTCAAAGTAGTTGACCGTTTTATTTTATTTTATTTTATGTTGTTGTATTGAATCGCCAGTATAGGTATTGTATTTCATTGTAAACACAACAATAAAATACATTGATACATCCAAAGCCTGAATCCAATATTAAAAATTTTAAAATTTAAATACTTCAAATACGGCAAAAAGCTTGTTTAGGCCCTTTCCTCGTAACCAATTGGCCACAAAGGCACAATCTTTTCCACGAAAATCCTCTAACACCGTGTCCCCCATGATAGCTCGCCACGCCAAATATTTAACATGAAATCGAGGGTGGAGTTCAAATTCCCCACCCCTAGAGCATGGGGATCAAATTCCCCACCCCCTGGAAGAGCTCTGATAATCAAATTTCCTCCTCCCCGGGACGGCAAAGGTGTCAAATGCCCGGGGTATGCCCGGGGGGGGGGGGGCATGTTGAAGCTTCGATTTGACCGATACATTATGTTACTTGAAAATTGTGAAATCGACGCAGTGTGCAACCGACGTTTCGGTAATACTGCCTTCTTCAGGGTACAAGACTAACTACCGTTAAAAGTTTGTTAAATTGGCTTACTTTTAACAGTAATCACAGTAATTTCTATCATGGCTATAGGTATTAACATGCGGAAGAAGACTTGTAGCTTTCATGTATTAGGCCTGCATAATCTGCTCAAAGCCAAAAGGTTGTGACGTCACGGTATTGTTTCGCGCGTCTGCCGCAGTGGTGGCCTATACAGCCTTCGGGCCGATATAACGGTGCCCATGTTGTTGTTGTCCCAAACCAGTCCTCGTTTCTATTGTTTACGCTTTCATTTGTTATAACAGATTTACCTAACTACTGCCCACGTACCGTAAATGATCGATTAAGCGCTGCGGCGGTGAAGCGTTATGTTGCAAATACCCAAATTAGCGCCGCGGCGCTTATTCGAGTAGCGGCGCTTAATCGATCATTTACGATAAGTAAAAACACTATATTGAGGTTCAAGTCGGCTGAGACAAAATTTTTTGCGCCCCCAATCGGCATCTGGTGTTCCCTTTAGAAGAGCAACAAAAAAACCAAGCAACGAGTTTTTTCATCAAGCTCCATCATACTTTATTGTTCGAGTATAGCTGTCTCATTTGTCGGCTGGCATTTTTTATTGTTTGTATATATATCTTATATTCCGTCAATTCTGCTTATTTATTCAGCGCAAGGTTTGTTTTTTACACGACCCTGTTAGAAGGTAAATTGCAATCTCATTGAGCGTAAGAAACCCGTTAATTACCTCGATAAAAAATTTAAGTTATTTCTGTTCAATAGAAGCAAATACTGAGTAGCAGTTTACAAAAAAAGTTGTTCGAAATTACCCTATTAACACTTTGACAATCACGGCCTCTTACATCTCCCATCTTCAACACTTCAGTTTAAGTGTATGGTACTTCTTCTTTATTCTGTTAAAACCTTTTTGTATTAGCTTAGGCCCATCTTTATTTAAGCGTGCGGTGGCCTCATTTTGTAACATTAACTTCGTCAAAATCGCGCTGTTGTACACAAAGAAAATAATGACTCAAGTTTGTCGTTTCTGCAATTCGTTTCTTAGTAACCAATTTTCTAGGCCCCTATATCAGGAAACTGAAGTCTCCACTGAGGTTTGCGTTTATTTTAGTAATAGCCACGTGCACGACCTTGTACTACGAAGGGCATTTAAATCATGGACTAAGAGACCTTTTCACCGATACGGCGGCCATATTGAATTAATTCGATTTAAGGATGTAAGGATGTAATAACGATCGCCTTTTTCCCGAGAAATATACAGTGAACGACCATATTTCTAATACTAAACAAGAAAAAGGCGATCATTATTACATCCAAACACGGTACAAGGATCTCTTTTCCCATTACAATCTTATTCTAAGAAAACTTTAAGGAAAAATGTCCTGAAAAGCGCTCAAAAATACAAACGAAATGTGCTCATGCCCCCTGGGCATCCTAAAATACTCCATAAATTGAATTAATTCAATATGGCCGCCGTATCGGTAAAAAGGTCTATTTTGGTTATGGATTTGCTTGCATTTGTACTCGCTATTTCTTCTCTGAGAACAAATAAATTAACTTCAAAACAAGAACATTCGACAGCAAAATAACTTATTTGAAGTTAGACTTCATGAAATACAAATGTCAACCGAACTGACTATAAGTTTAACAAGTAATTTACCTCAGGCGCCAGTTTTAACATCCCAGAATGTTTCCACAGTTAGCTTTCTTGTAGTGAAGCTGAGAAAGATGGATATTTAGTTCATTTGAGAGCGTCTTGTTTCTCCTTCGTGTGTAATTTTCGTCAGCTTTCTCAACCGAAGCTATCAATGTTTGAATGTGGCGCGGAACAACGTTCTGATTTGAATAATAATTTCTGATTGGATTCTTTTACTGCACGTGCCTATGTAGCAAGAACAAGGGCTGTTTACCAGTACACTTCAGGGCAAGGTTAATTAACATTTCAAATAAATTCTTCGAAAAGATCTTGGGCGAGAGAAACATTTGTAAGGCGGAAAAACGGTTTATTAAATTTGGCGAGAAAGGAAAACGTAAAGGAAAAACTAGGAAAGTCGTGAAATGTTGCTCCGTAAACAAACAACGTTTGCTTTATTTACATACAAAAAATGTAAAGCCTAATTTCTATTTTACATGATTATGCCCTTCTATCAATAAATGCAGTGCAACGATAAAACGTTACCCAGAGTCTTTTTAAATTTTTATCCGTGAACGCATTGATTCAACAGAGACAACTATTACTTACCACACACAGTCTCTTTCGTTGTGTTCAAAACACGTTTTGTTTTTTTTTTTAACAAGGAAGGCCTTCCCTTCTTGCCTGTGGGCTAGTCTAGCTTTTTTTTCATAAATTCGACCTTCAATCGTAGCCCAGGAGTGATGGCCTGCATGACAGGCGTTATTTTCTTCGCGTTTTTCAGGCGAGCGAAAGCAAGCGTGAAGCGCGCGAGGAGCGCTTCCCCCGTCGCTTGTGTGTGGCTCTCCTCGCTCACATCCCGCTTGCCTTTGCTGGCCTAAAAACCCGAAAAAGATATCGCCTGTTATGAAGGTTACAGGGGTAAAAGACAATGGACCAATTTTGCTGATATCTAGGGGACCAAGGAAGAGGATACTTGGTGGACGTTTGGGCATGGAATTGCTACCAAGGGTTTGAAATCTCGAAGGCTTGCCGAGAACTTAAAACTCCTAAGATACCTATCTTGTGCAAAGAACACTCCCTACCTACCCCTCCCCTAATCCGACATTAACACTTAATCCTCAAGTTGGGACAAAATGTTGGCTAAGGGAGGGGTTAGGTAGGTTGGCAGAATAGATCGTGTCCTCATAGCTGACTATTGGCCGAGAAATCGTTCCTCAAGATCTGAATCTTCCAATGTAATAATTACCTTTTTTGATGATTTTTTTTTCTCAGAAAACTGGATCGATAAAAACTCAGTCACATTTAAATCAAATTTAGAAATACTCATTAGCTTTTGACTTTATATGGATTGCGTTTTCTTTATGAATTACCGTGAAAAATTCTTTTTTGAGGCTTTTCTGGTTATGACAGATCTACACCTTACTCCAATAGCCCGGGGCTAGTGGATTTTGCCTTCGGGCTAGTGCATTTTGTCCCGAAAAAGTTGTTTGGGGAATTCAAATTACACATTTACTTTAAGTCAAGTTTAAAATTCCTAATGAATTCACCTGTAGGACCGAAAACTATTTTTCAAACCCATCTCAAAGTGAAATCTGTAAAAACACGTATCAAAAAAGTTAAGAGACTGTATTATGTTGTTTCTACTGTAAATAGATGAGGTTGTAAAAATTAATTCACTCCACCAGTCAACATACCAGGTTGGCAGGTCTTATGTTAGGAGGACATGCATCAACTGAAAAAGACCCCATTTATGTATGGAGAAAAGTTGTTCAGGGCACCGCTTACTCTAGCTACCCTGGGCGAGCCAACTTTTTATACGTGTCCTTACAAAACGTGGCGAAACGTCAACATGAGGAACAAAACGTTGGCTCGGCTAGAAGGGTGTCTCGCCTATCCGAATCACTCTTTTTCGATGGTAAGGGCACCCTTCTGGCCGGGCCAATATTTCCTCATATAAACACTAAGGCTTGCCCTGTCGGATCAATTAATCTCGACTCTGGAGCTCTTCTGTGCATGACGGTCAGAGTCAGAAGCGTAAGCACTGGGGTCGAGAATGCCGGTCGGGTCGGAAATTCAGTCTTCGCGTTCGCACATGCACATTTTCCTGAGAAAAGAGTCAAATTTCCGCGAGTCTCAAATGTCACCGTGAAAAATAAAGGTGGACGAAGGTGAAATAAGGAGCCTGTCCTTCGACAGTGTTCCTTTTTATCATGCGTCCATTTTGCCGATTTTACAGCGGCTGGGATCTGGGTATAATGAAACTAAAGTTTAAAAATGATAACAGATCATTTTCGTGCGAAAACAATAGCTGGGCTCGGCGTTACAAAAAAAGCAGGGAATCAACGCACTGACGGACAAAACAACTACAAGTATTTAAGGCTTGTACTGGAGATAAAGGCTCCTAATGATAAGCTCCTGTTAGGGACATGTTTTCGGGGGAAGACATATCACGGGGAAACAAATATCACTGTGATGTCACAGTCACTGTGATATGTGTTCCCCCGAACACACACCCATAGTCGTAGTGATCAAATTCTTTAAGTGTACTCTCCCCGCCAAATTAACCACAGCTAGCAGAAAGCAAACACTATTTGAGACAGCACTTCCTTGCATTGTTAATGCTGTTAGTTTTAGAATAATGTTGCGACGCTTTTATCACAGAATGACCGCCTTGCTTGCATGTCGTTGTTTTTTCGTGTGTCGAGACAAGGTCAGGAGCTTCTTCAGGAAGTTTGTTTTCTTTTGTTGCTTTCTTCAAAACATTGTTATTAGTTTTTACTGTAGATAATTAGACATGAAATATTCAGAGAAGCAGGCTACAAAAGCATCATTTCTTTAGCTTTAATATACCACCTCAACTTTGAACTGCCTGGCGTGATGAAATATAGTGAAGTCAAAGAGCTTCGATTACTAAGTTAACTTTGAGAAATGTACTATCTGCCGTCAATGCTGTGGATCCGACGTGGTTGGACGCAGTAAACCTTTAGGATTAAATAATAGAACACAACTTGTTTGATATCGTGAAGGGAAACACATATCAGTAGCACAACCCCTTACGTAGTGATATGTGTCTCCCCAACCCCTACCTCAGGAGTACCCAACGATAAAAATTTCAAAAGTGATTGGATATCGCTCCCAGTAATATTTCAACAGTCACTAATTGTCTTTTGGTTGATTATTAACTTCTCTGGCAAAATTATATCCGCTCCCCAAAGCCAGCTAGAGCTAGATTTTAAAGTACAATATCCAGCCGGGATCTTTACCTTAAGGGCTTTTCCCAGCCAGGATTTTTACCAAAAAGGCATGTCTCTAGCCAAGAATGTCTCTTTCTTCCCTTTTTTGCCAGCAAAAAAAAATAACCGACATTTAGCCAGCCAGGAAAATAAACTGAGCCATTTTATCCAGGTGATACGAAAAAATTTAGCTTTAGCTTAGTGGTATCCTGGCGAATACAAATAGTGTTGAGTTAAGTTCTTTCCAAGGAGTAGGTTTCCAGACATGTCTCATCGTTTTCGTTTCGCTGGTGATGAGCAATTTGCTTGTTTTTGTGAGTTTTTTGTAATATGCTGAAAAAGAACGTAATGTACTTATCACTTATCCCAAGCTTTGGATCCTTCATTCAGCTACTCTCAGTGTCCTTTCCATCACCACCTACATCATCTCTGTGGGTAAAAGATAACTGATATTTGTTATTCTATCTATTTCTCCGTCTCTGTCCTGTTTTAGCTTAGCCTTGAGGGACTAATTAAGAGAAACGATGTGTCTTCCTCCCACTTCTCTCCCATGTCAAATCAAATTGTTTAAAAGGATACCCATATTTAATTTATATATTTATTGTTGGGCATTAGGCAAACTAACCTCACATCTTGGGAAGGATTTCACTATACTACTCTTATCTTTTATTTATTTTTTCCTTTCATCACTCAATGCTTGGCAAAATAGATCAATAAAACTGCTCGAGATTTTGTTCACATTGTGCTAATACACTGATAGCAATCGGAGGGGCAACAAAAAAAACGAAAGTAAATACAAATTTGTTGTACCTTGGTAAGAAAAAAATACATTCAATCACCGGAATACCTTTCACTTTCCTTTTCTGCATACCGACTCCTCTTCATATTCAGATGGGGATCCATGTAGTCTTTGTTATGGCTTTCCATATCTAAAAATACAACGGTAAATTACTACGTTACTATGATAACTACATATTATTACTCGTCAACTTGGATTTACTTAGTATGCAGTCCAAGACCGTAATCGCTGAAAAGTAGCAGTCGCCGCGGAAGCTTCACAGGATAAAAGACAACAGTTCAAAGCAAAAGCCATTACTGGCAATCACCGCAAAAGTTTTGCGAAACCTGTAAAGACAATTTCAACAAAAGTCCTTTTTTAAGTCCAACCTCACACGTAAATCATACATCAACCAGGGGCAATCGCTGCGAAAGCTTTACAAGGTAAAAGACAACTGTTCACACAACAAAAGGCATTACTGGCAATCACCGCACAAGCTTTGCGAAACCTGTAAAGACAATTTCAGCAAAAGTCCTTTTTTAAGTCCAACCTCACACAAATCATACATCAGCAAAAGGCAATCACTGCGAAAGCTTTACAAGGTAAAAGACAACTGTTCACAGCAAAAGTTATTGTAAACTGACAATCACCCCAAAAGCTATGCCAAACCTGTAAAGACAATTTCAGCATCATGGCAATTTTTTCCACCCTAACCTTAAAAGAGACTCTTGTAAAGTATTTGATTGGACGTTTTACAAACCGTAGTAAAATTAAGAAAACTGTCATTACCAAACAGTACTGCAAATGTCGATAAAAACCTAAAGACTTTAACACCAAAACCTCTACTGTAACTTCTGCAAGCTAAAGGTGACCGTATTCGATGGAGCTCTTCAAGCAACAAACGAGCAAGAATTCAGGACTGCAAAATAAGAATTGTATGACAACAGATTCATCCCTTTTTTAATGTTTATCGCCTCTTTCGGGCATAAAATCTTTTCGTTGGTTAGACACAGGTCGTGACAGAAATATTTTACTTGAAAATTGTAGTCATTTAGGCCCCGTTCGCACTAAAAAAAAAATTTGTTTCCTTTACACCAAAAAAATCTTTCAACAGGAAGCCATTTCTAGTACAAACGATTTTTTACCTAATCAAAGTTCAAGCATTCCTTCGAGAATTAAAAAGGCCTGAAAAATTTTTGTCAGGCGACAAAATCCTTTCATGACATTGATCAACGGCCCGGGCCGGGGGCGGGGTGCGGGGGGTAGTCCCTTATATAAGCTAATATATAGAATAAAAATAAGCAGAATGTCACCTAACAAAATGTTCATGTTTCTAATAACCCCCGCTAGCGAAATTGCTAAAATGCAAAACATGTATTGTAGTGCTTTGAAAAAAGAAAAGAGGAAGACCGCAAAAAAAAAATACTCTACTTATTAGCCATATATGGTTAGAAAATTTTGTTGTTTGTAACTTAAGTTATTTGGAACTAGTTGATAAACTATTTATTGTAGAAGACTCCAAACATGTATGTATGTATTTATGTAGGCATGTGCCGCCCCATGGGGTAGGGTTTTTGTGCCGTTTTGGTCTGAAAACGGGTATACACTTTGCCCATGTTGGTCTGGAATCGGGTATGGTTTTCGAGGGAACTACGGAGTGTAAGACGTATTTATCATTTTAATTCCAAATGAGTGAGAAAGAAAGAGAAATATGCGAATTCGAAATGGATTTGAAGAATTTTTTTGTTTGCACTCTAATCTAAGTAAACGGGTATGGATTTTAGAGGTCTGGTCTGAAACGGATGTGGAAAATTACATTTTTCGGTCTGAAATTGGGTCAGGATTTGAAGAACCGGGCAGCACACCCCCATCAAGAATTCCCAGGAGTACCCCCCCGGGGGGTGAGGGTTCAACAACTGTCATTTCCAAGCTCTTGACAATAATATAATTTTCGCATCAGTAATCGTGCTTAGGTGCAATTGACATTTTTGTTTCCTGGCGAAAAATTTCGATCAGAATGAATGTGTTTGCGATTATATGAAAACATATGTAATAAACGAAGGGCATAGTTATGGACGTCCGTGAAAGATAATAATTTCGGACAGTTGATCAGCAAAACCGGAAATCGCCACCAGGTATAAACCTGTAAAATATTTATTCTGCGGGTATTTTCTTTAGGGGTTTGCTTAGATCCGCGCAAATAATTCCGCAAAAAAATCAGTGTTCTTAGTGAAAAAAATGGGTAAGTACGTCTTTGTTCTATACCCTTTTTTATACTCTGAAGGGTTCTATGTTTGACTGAGGAAAATGTGATTTTTGCTGCTTGTTTCGCTGTGGTCACACTGCAGACGTTTTACCTAGGTAAACACGACTTGTTGACAGTTTACCTAGGGAAACTTGATTTTTTAAGTGTGACCGATTTTTCCTTAGGTAACTTACCTCGGGGAAATTTTATCGTCTGGGTCTTCGATATGTCTCGAAAACAATGGAGTTTACCTTGACGGCTACCCCAAAGCAATAGCTAGGGAAAGATGAAATACCGAGGTTGCTAGCCAATAGATGCTCATCGGCGAAGGTCTTGATGACAGAACCGGACATTGATCATCTGATCACGCTGTGAAAGAAATTTTGGGGGCACGAGTCGTCTCCGTCTTCGCCTTTCTTCACCTTGCACGTTGAATTGGCGTAAGAAATAACAGTGAGATAAAAGAAAAAATCGTCTCTTTGATCAGCTAGATCCCTGCGCAATTTGCCTTCTTGAATTGACGCTCCAAAAAATTCAACTGGCGTGAAAACTTTGGGAGCCGACATCAGTAGTGTGACCTTCCCAGAATTTTTACCTAGGTAAAACAAAACCCGAGATGAATTTACCTCGGGAGATTTTGATGAATTTGCCCTAGGTAAATCGGTTTTACCTCGGTAAAAGTCTGTAGTTGTTCCTGGTCGGCAAGATTTGCCCTCAGATGCAAGAGCATAAGAGTAAAAGTTTTAATAAATATCAGGGTTTACGTTTCTGTAATTTCCTCCAAAGTTTCTTCTGGATCTGAATAACTAAGCGATTTACTTTGGTCCGTGAATTTGATGGTTTAATAAAGGCGCATGCCATTATCAAGGTCAAAATGATAAAATTAAAAGGCGTTCTTACCTGCTGGACATACTCTTAATCATCTCTTAAAAAGGCTACTGAAACAATGACGCTATTGACTCAAGGATGCACTAAAAATGGAACACAGAAAGCAAAAGGAAGGCAGTTGATATCATAAAGTAACGTACTAAAACCGGCCACAAGGCATTCAGATGAAAGCAAGAAATAGTGGAAAGATTACTGACCTAAAAAGCAGCAGAATTTGGATGTAGAAAAAGTTGCAACCGTAACATCCAGCTGCATCAAATTGGAGATACACAACGAACGTGACTATAACCGTTACCGCTCAGATGGCATTCCGCGTACCCTGTGCAATAAATAATAGGCGTCATAATAGGAATTGCCTGTCTAAGTCCCAAAATTGACACCATAACAAAAGAGAGGGATGGTTTACAAAGAAATTACATTGTTTGCTGACAGAGTTTTAATGATTGACGTACCGTATTCAGTTTGTACACTAGCCTGTTCCAAGCGTTGAGATAGTGGAGAGCGGTGCGAAGAAAAGAAAGCGATGAAAAGTAGAGGAGGACTGGGGAGAGAGGTTCCCTCTCTCACCTCTCCTCCTCCCTCGCTTTTATTTTTTCGCGCTCCTTTTTACTTCGCATCGCTCCCCACTATCTGAACGCCAGGAACAGGCTATTTGTACACGCTCTTTGGTGATTAAATTTTAAATACACGTGCTCGACTTTGCACTAGCCTGCGCGCGGTGCACCATAGTTGTCACTCAAAACCAGCGCTATCTTTGAACTTTCCTAACTAGCTGTCATTTTCCTTCTCCAGCCCAAAAATAACTGGCGGCTAAATTAGCCAGAGCACATTCTTAAAAGCCGCAGGAAGTTAGAGGCGATAGAAATATCTTTTTTTCCAGCCAGCATCGGCATTCAAAATGAAAAACCACAGCCAGAAAAGCGTTTCGGCAAAGTTCCCAGCAAGAGTTTCTCATCCTTCATTTAGTTACCAGCCAGCAAATTCTTACTCTTAGCCTGAGGAGCGGACAATTTGAGGAGCGGATCTGTTGGGTACTCCTGCTACCGTGCGCGGTTGAACCCGATCATTTATTAGAAGAATGTATGTATTACCAATAGTATTATGCAATAGATCGAACAATAAATTCATGAAACACGAACGTCCCGCTCTGTAGTGATACTTGTGACATGGTGAAGGGAAACAGATATCGGTAGCACCACCCATTGAAGCAGTTGAAATTGAATGTGAAAGGTGTTTCCTCTACCTGGGAACACATATCCCAGTGATATGTATTTCCCTACCCGGGAACAACTACAAGGATTTATTCAGATCAATGCATTTCGGAAAAAAAACGTATGAAACTATGATCGTGATTAAGATAGTGGGTCATTGAGTTAAAATATTAACATTTACGCTTGTCGTTTCCAGTTTATATTACTAAAAATAATGTTAAATCTGTAATGGACTCAGCCGAATTGCATTGAACTACGCGGCTTATGGTTCCGAAGAACGCTGGTTTCGGTCGATGTTATACAGTCGACTCCCGATAACTCGAACCTTCAAGGGAAATTGAAAAAGGTTCGAGTTATTGGGAGTTCGAAGAAACTAGCCGAGAGTAAGGTAAAAAACAGTTTTTCCTGCACAGTGAAGATTGTAATCGCATTTAATTGCAGAAATGTCAAGTGAAAGTTAAATGATACTTCTAGATTATAAATCAGAACGTAACGTAACAAAACATAGCCTAAATAGAGTATGCGTTTTACTGTTGTGAGAAGAAAAGCTGCTTCACGTCAGCCTGTGGCAATCAACATCAACCTCCACTAGTAAACTATACTCCTACAACATGTCAATAGGAAATCCAAAATTCAATGTTTCGGACGCCCGTAGACGGCTTTTTTCCCCACTTTTTAAGGGCTGAAAACATGGTTCGAGTTATCGAGGGTAAAATTATATAGAAAATGACCTGAGGGGAAACGAAAATTGGTTCGAGTTAGCGGGAGTTCGAGTTATCGAGGGTTCGAGTTACCGAGCGTAAAATTACAGTGAATGTATGACGGAAATCCAGGGGAAATCTATTTTGGTTCGAGTTAGCGCGAGGTTCGAGTTTGCGAGGGTTCGAGTTATCGGGAGTCGACTGTATTTAGTGTCAATATGTCACGAAATCCTACCTAACATGGTAGACCGAAGTGCGAGACCCAACCAGAACTAAGTTCCGGCTCCGACAATTTTAGTTGCATTTTACAGCTTTAAGAAAGTTTTGTTTTTTCATGGCTCTCTCCCACACAGCTTTCAACCAGAAAAATATAGCTTAACTTGGGATGGAAAGTGTGAAAAATTCAGTGTTCTTCTACAACTTTTCAGCTGAACACAAGCTACAAACAATTCTAAAATCTATTAGTTTCTGTGACCTTGAAGAATAAAGATGGTCGACAAACGGGATTTTTAAACTGTAAACTGGTGGAAAATAGAAATTAGCCGGAGGACACTTGTACAAAGTGCTCACCATTGCTAGAAAATCCCCCTGTCTGTTTATTATATTAAATAGCGTAAAACGGGTAGTAGTGGCAATTTCATACGCTTTTTAAAATAAGCTCCTAGGCTTATATATCCCGAATATGGATCGTATGCGACTGAAAATCAATAGAGATACCCACGGTGTATCGCTTGATTCTGCTCACGCTAGATTTGGCGCCAATGATGGCACGTGATTTTGGAAGTAGAACTTGTTTATTATGAAAGTTTTTTGGGGGAATATTTCGAAACTGAGAGGCCATGTTTGTTTTAATTTTTGCGTGGACGTCGCGCGGATTTTAAAGCTCGCGCCATACTAGTGCTCAGGCTGCGCACGGCCAATTTACTCTAGGGAGCCACCTTAACTCTAGCTGAAAGTCGAAAAGCTGGAAAACAACTGTTTGAGACTCTAATGACAGCCATAAAACTGGCATTGGTTTGGCACTCTCGCGGGATTTATTTTATTTAGGTGTTTTCGGAGCGTTTCGGTCGATGTTAGACATAGTCCAGTTAAATTGTGGTTTAGCATCAAACTAATTGCAACATAATTTTTTTCAACGCCATTTAATTGTTGGATGGCTTTGTAACAACATACTAAAAATCCGCCAAAATCGGTTCGGTGAAACATGAGAAAAATTGGCAATAAAGATTTTCAACTTTCACCACAGGACAGCCAATTTCAGGAAGATCACAAATTCAGATAACACATTTGATAATTGTTTTTTTTTTTTCTCAAGAATTTTCGATACAACATCGCTGATGTATTTTGGGTAGTTTTGGCTTAAAAACGCCGACTAAATGTGTGAGAAACACCTGGGTCAGTGTTTCGTCTTGACGGCTTTGCACAGGTTACCCAGCCACTCCTTTGTGTTCACATTCTGTTTTCCAAGCTGTAACTTTTTTCTCTGACGACATTTAAAAGGGAAATTATTAGTCAGTCTGTATTGACATGATTAAACATATTAGTAATTTTATTTTTTTTTTTTTGCGCAATATCAGAAATGCAGAAAGTATTCAGTTTGTTTTACAGGCTTGTGATTTTTTTATATCCTGAAACATGGAATCAAATTTAGTAGCTGACTGATGGTGAACAGTTTGATTTGATATTTTGTTCACCTTCAGTCAGCTACAAAATTTGCATCCATACTGCAGGATACGTGCAACTAAATGTGTGCAGCGGACGATAACTTTGTATCAGTACAAACTGTTTAACCTATTCCCATTTTCTGTAATCGGTTTTTGTGAGGTAGTTATGTTCAAACCTTGGACACAATATGTGTGATCGAAATCAGGGATTCTTTTTTTTTTCTCACGACATGCGCAACCTCCTTTAGGATTATGACTCAGTACTTTACAATGTGAGTGAATAAATATTCTGCTAAGGACTCTGTCTATTTGGTTTTTGCTAGATCATAACGCTCTGAGCTTTTCATTACACCTGGCCGAATCTCTTCTAAAGAAAATCCAGAAAACCAACGCAGTGTGATTGTTCTTTTTTTATCTTCTTCTTGCAGCTAGGCTCAGATTTAGTTTAGTGTAACTGACTAAAATAACCTTGGCTTGGAATTTTCATGCAGTTGTCTGTAATGACTTTCAGGATATTTCGCTATTCTACACAAGTGAAATAATAAAGAAAAACTTTCATCGATATTGATTTATAGTTGATATGTAGTACCTGGATGATCTCAAAATTGTTGTCAAAACTTTGAAATTATGGGGAAAAAGAAGAAAAATGCTATTGACTCTACCACCAAACCGAAGGTGAAGAACTTTGAAACAGCAACAAGGCAAGTACATCTCAAATCAGGAGATGAAAGAGTTGAAAACAGTGAAAGCTGACTGAGATTTACTCAGACGTCCGCTTATGGTAGCCAACGCAAGGCAAACGTCCAGCCTAAGAGAAATTCTTTCGTATGAGTTATCTCCAGTCCCCTTTTCACTTGTTCAAAACGATGGAAGCGTAAGAAAAGTTATAAAAAGTGAACTGGCATCAGTTCTGGAAAAGGGAATCAACGCTCCAGCACTTCCAGCCCTAACAGACGACTTAATTGTTCATATCGTGGATGGCATGGCCTTTATACAGGTGCATAAATCCACTAGATCCAGCACATTTGCGGGCGAGTTAACCTCCACATACTTCACTATCATTGCAGCATAGCTGTCAAATAGCAGTGGCTCGACCGGACGGTTCATCTCGTGTTTGAACAATACTTGATAACCTCAATCGAAGCTGGGGAGCGGTCCAGAAGAGGTGTTTCAGGTGCTCGTAAAGTCCGGATAATGGCATCGCTAATACGCCCAGAGGTCAGCGACCGCAGCATGCAAAGAAAGTGGTGTTCGATAGCCAGGGGCTAGTGGATTTTGCTATTGGAAATGTGAATTGCGGTCGACTCCCGATAACTCGAACCCTCGCCAACTCGAACCTCGCGCTAACTCGAACCAAAATCGATTTCCCTTGGATTTCCGTCATACATTCACTGTAATTTCACCCTCGGTAACTCGAACTCTCGCTAACTCGAACCAATTTTCGTTTCCCCTCAGGTCATTTTCTATATAATTTTACCCTCGATAACTCGAACCATGTTTTGAGCCCTTAAAAAGTCGGAAAAAAAGCCGTCTACGGGCGTCCGAAACATTGAATTTTGGGTTTCCTATTGACGTGTTGTAGGGGTATAGTTTACTAGTGGAGGCTGATGTTGATTGTCACAGGCTAACGTGAAGCAGCTTTTCTTCTCAAAACAGTAAAACGCATGCTCTATTTAGGCTATGTTTTGTTACGTTACGTTCTGATTTATAATCTAGAAGTATCTTTTAATATTCACTTGACATTTCTACAATTAAATGTGATTAAAATGTTCATTGTGCAGTAAAAACTGTTTTTTACCTTACTCTCGGCTATTTTCTTCGAACTCCCGATAACTCGAACTCCCGTTAACTCGAACCTTTTTTCGATTTCCCTTGAAGGTTCGAGTTATCGGGATTGGACTGTATGTTTTTAACTTGCCCGACTGACAAGTGAATTTTTTTTGAGGAATTCAAATTACAGAAGAACTGTAATCAATCATTTCTGCTCATCAAACGTTTTAGGGGCTAGTTGAAATGAATTTTGGTGTAATACATGCTAGCTACAGCTTGCCCCCGCCCCCCCCCCCCCCCCCCCCAATGGCAAGCTATAAAAGTGAGTTTCTTTGGACCCTGGCCTGCCAGAGATACATTTAAGTGCATACTATCCAGCAAAGCCTAGGAGAATGAATGTGTCAGTCTCATGTCTCTGCAAGCATTCCACGCTTCCACGCCCTCACTGGCTGCGATTCAACAAGCAGCATATCCCAACTCGGAAAGAGAAAAGCATGGATTGTTCTCAAACACAGCACCTATCACCAGAAAGCTCTCAGCCTTTTTGTTTAGAAGCAATACTTACACGAGACAATATTAAGAAAGACCGAGGCTTTCATTCGTGATTTGCATCCCAAAACAAGAAAGAGTACAAGAACCATGGACGAGCTGCAGTACCTTACAGTAAAAATGCAAAAAAAGAGGTGCTTCCACTAACTTTGGGCAGTTTGAGGCAACACCTGAATCACGCAAGCTACCAAACATTTATCTGGAGAAGCTCGTTAGCAGCATTGCAAGATCTACAGAGTCCAAACACCATGGATAGTTATCTAAGACCAGGATCCTGCTCTGCGTAGCCTCTTTGATAACTCATACAAGAAGTCACAGTGTCAAGGCAATTGCTCTTGCTCCAGTTTAGGTCTCGCTTGTACGGAGACACGCTTGTGCTTAGCGGACGAAATGTGGAAAATCCCGCACACTGCAGCGGTCCAATGTACACCGAGTGACTCAGAGGAGGAGTCAGATATTTATGACTTGGAGGAAGACTGGGAAGACAGAGTGAGTAACCTCCCTCGTAAGATACGTGTAAATGTGCTATTAGCAGGCAGAAAAATAAAGTAATAATTTCATGTGAATGAGTAAAAAACTAGCCAACTATAAGATATCCTTCTATAATTCAGCAGCATCTTGGATGGGCAACAAATTCAAAAGATCTCAAAAGGATTTCAGTTCTGTAGCTGAAGCTCTCTTGCTGTGACGGTGATCCAATTATGATTAATTATAAGGTCTACAAGGAAGAGAAACGAGTAACGGCATGGAACTTTCTGGTCGTCCTGTGCTTTTGCATGTTGCATGCGCGTGGTTACCAAAAACAACAAGTATGTTCTTCGTTCGTCTATTAAGTAGAACAAAACATTGCTTGGGTGTACAGCTGGGTGTACACCGTGACGTTGATGGCACTGACACTGCACGGCACGATATCTCATGTTCTGCAACCGTTTTCATGGGCTTTTTAAGATCTCTCTATAAGGTAGCGAGATCGAAAAAGTGAAGGAAATCATAGCACTTTAGGAGCTGTTAATTTTGATTTTTTAATTAGTGGTTTTCACTGTCACGCCATCCAGATTAAAAATGAAAACCCTTTAATAGAGAAAGTCTAGAATATGGGAAATGAAAGATGATAAATTTACAAAAAGCCTTGCCAAGAATCAGTGCAATATTTCATGTGCGAGATGTTCGGAAAAACGTTTTACCCAAATTTATAAAGCTTTGTATGGAGACGCCATCAGTTTGTGTCCCTTCAAGGGGCACAAATATGGCCGCCGAAAAAACCAACAGAAACATCTGTTTTTGAGTTTTCCTATTAATGCGTGAATTCTTCGCTTGAGGAACTCATAAAGATTAAAGTAATATTTATTCTGAGATAAGGAATGTATAGATAACAGAATCTCCCAAAATCGGTAATGTTTTTAACCCACATAAGAGCTTTCCTGGCCGTCAGCTAAATGCCACGACACGCAAAAGCCTGAAAATTCAAGCGTCCAGTGTCGCAAAACGAAGAACCCTTTTGAACCGACAATTTATTTGTATAAAGGTTTTAAGGTGTTGTAATACCACATGAAAGTAGAAACTCGGAAGAAGAGACAGTTTCTTAGTTTGAATTTTGGTGACGTCATGTGAAAACCAAGTGTGTCTTTTAGACTGCAAAGTCGATATTTTCTTGCCCACAATACATTTCCGTGGGATAACACAGACTAATAAGTTAACAAAGTTAACATTAACTTGAAATACGTATAAGATAATGTGCGGCGCCAAAGAACTTAGTTTTTAAGGTAACTTGATAGGGTTTTTCGGGGTCAATACCTTCCAAGTTTAAGCATAAACTACGTCACCATTAACGAAGATTTAGAAAATTACCACTACAGCTGTATCAGATAAAGATGAAAATTTGTTATGATCAGGGTTGCAATGACATCGGAGTTGTCATACCTACGAAATTACACCATTACCTATTTTACTTGCAGCCGTATTGCTCGAAACTGGGGACTGCTCTTCCAAAATCGTTCACGGGATCTTTTTCCTACAATAGCGGCATTGATGTTTAAGCGAATTTAAATCTGTAAGAGCGTTAACATATTTTGGGATGAGGTTATTGTTAGAAATACGGTAAAAACTAAACAGTCTTGATGTTCGACCGTACTTTATAGAAAACAAAGCGCTTTTGAAATGCAATTTTACCTCATACATGTAGTAGTTTGAATCTTTTTAAAACGTGTCTGAAAGATCATGGAGATAGCTCTAGCCGATTGCCAGAATGAAGAATTTGATTACTATGTTAGCGGTTTTGCAGACATTTTGGTTTGCTTTAACAAATAAGGAAATAGGCTCCGAGGCTGCGCTATGAAGCATTTTTTAAGGCACTTTTCTGAACAAAAAGACAATTTTAATCAACATCCATTTTCTTACAGGTAGGATGACTCTTTTAGCTGTTATGACTTCGCCATCCCACAATTCTTGTTGGCATTTATAACTCACCGCAATAATTAAATTTTGTCACGTAACACTTATTGTTTTTTGGAACGATATGACGCAAAGGCGATAACTTCTTTTCGGAGAAAGAGATAAGGGAGGGACTCGGTCGACACCTAGATACCAGTATTGGCACGAGTGCTGTCACCTTTATTTTGACGCATTGCTTTGTGAATCTCTTCCTTGTCTGTTTCCTTTTTATCGCTGAACACGTAACACGGCGACCGGGATACACAACTGGGATACGAAATGAAAGCAATAATAGCCTTACTGCTCGCATCACTCCTTCAGCAAGGTAAGTAATCAGCTATGCAACAAATCATTTGGACAAAAAAAGATCGAAAACAATCAATCGAATCAGAATTCTATGTCTCATCATTATAAGGGTTGAGGTATCCGTTTCATTGACACCCCATGACATGTCCATGACTCAGTCAAAAGCTTATGTTTATAAGTTACACAGTGTACTGAACAAAGTGAGATTAGCTCTGTTACCGTTGCTACGACTGAGAATAAACCATGAATGTCTGCTAGTCAGACTTCTTTAGTGGTTTGGCCCGTATTTCTTTAACACTTCAAATTTAACGTCATGACCTCCGAGATTGTTCGTAGGCATTTGTGATGTTTGTTCATGTAATGCTTCGGTGTGGACTAGTTTTGTGGAGGTGATGACTGATATGTTTACAGAATTTACAACTCACGTTCAGTTGTCAAAGGATAAACCATTCACAGCTATGGCTTTAAATTTAGTAGTATCTTTCACTTTAGTTTATAATAACACATTTCTTTCAGTGGGGTACTTAGATTAGAAGCAGTACTTACTGATTCGTCCTCTTCAAATGCAGCGGTTTTCTTATAGCCACGGACTTAAATCGGTAGCATTTTAAAATTCACGGCCAATAGCAGGTCATGACAAATCAGTGGTTCCTGCTAGTTTCAGTGGACAGTGAGTGGAGAACATGTGTGCATCATTTCCCTCCTTCCCTTAGATCCTCATACCAATTCTTTTCACTAGAAAACTTAGGTCAGAAAGTAAGTTGTTTCTTTAAGATAACTGAGCCAACAACTCACTCTAGGAGAAACAAAATACAGCTTTGTACCACATGATCGTGAGCCCATAATTTTGCTCGTTAATTTACCTTCGTTCATAACATTAAAATGAATTTACATGAATTCTTTTACCGATTCTTTTATTTTGATATAGAATGTTCACAGAAAGATGTTTTAATGCGTCTAAATAAATTTGGTTGAACGTTAAATTAAAAACTTTAATGCCATAACTGCTCATCCGTTGAAATATCCAAAAACGTTTCAAATTCCCTTCCCCCAGTATGATTAACGGCGGACGCGTTTTAAATATTGACGCATGATAGAGGCTATCGCCAACACTACCGAATAGTTACTTTCAGAATTATTAATATCCATCCATGGTCATCCATGCCAAAGTATTTATTTTTACTCCAACTTCCTTTAAAACGATTTTTTTAAAACAATTTTAAGCAAAGATTTCCGATCATAACTTCAAGGTTTTTTCAAGATGATCAATATATTGTGTCCATTGATTTAATCTGAAACCAATTGATATTCATAATACGCTCCCATCTTCCTTCTTTCCAAGAATTCACGGTTGACTAATTTGGTTTGTTTAAAAAAGGAATTGAAATGACGCATACTTCAAAAACGCACTCGTAAGTAAATATTTCTTCATCAAATATAATTATAACCGGACAGACACACATTTATAATAAAATTTCACGAAATCAATAAAAAGAGCGGAAATTTAACTGATGCGTTGCTCCCTGGGGGAAGTATTGCCTTATATGAGCCTCATAAGATATGTGCGGCGCCAGAGAGGGTAGTTTTTAAGGTAACTTGATAGGGTTTTTCAGTGTCAATACCTTAAAAGTTTGAGCATTAACAAAGATTTGGAAAAATTACTACCACAGCTGTATTAGATAAAGGTGAACATCTGTTATGATCAGGGGGCAATGACATCGAAGTTGTCAAAGCAAAGAAATGACACTATTACCCGATTTTACTTGCAGCCGTATTTCTCGAAACTGAGGACTGTTCTTCTAAAATTGTCCACGGGAACTTTTTACTACAATAGCCTCCTCGATGTTCGTGAATTTTAAGCCAACTCTGTAAGAGCGTTATCGAGATATTTTGTGGTGAGGTTTTTATTGTTAGAAAGACGGTAAAAACTAGGCAATCTTGATGTTCGGCCGTAATCGGCAGAAAACAATGCGGTTTTGAAATGCAATTTCACCTCATAGTAGTATGAATCTTTTTAAAAGGTGTCTGAAAGATCATGGAGATAGCTCTACCCGACTGCCAGAATGGAGGACTTAATTAGTATATAATGTTAGCGGTTTTGTAGACATTTTGGCCTACTTCAACAACTAAGCGAATAATGTTTAAAGCCGGCGCTCGATAGATTTTTTTTAAAAATTTGAGTTTCTTGAGATTGACCGTCGTTTTGCATGACCTTTGAGTTTCAAGATTACTTATATATTGTAAGGCAGTAAAATAAGGGCTACAATTCGCAAATTCTTTGTCGGAAATTTCGTGCTTACAAGTGAGAGTCTCTCTTTATTCATGGCTTTTCCTAATCTTTCTTAATGACAACGTAGTTTATGCTCAAACTTGGGAGGTATTGTCTCTGAAAAACCCCATCGAGCCGCCTTAACGTTCGATTCGAGATTAAACGACATAAACATTTTGATTAACGTTCGTTGCTGCCATTCTTTCAATAAACGTTTTAGATCTCAAGGACCACTTTGAAATGAGTCCTTGGTAACGTTCTTCCCTTTTCTTTCCTTTCTTTGTTTCTGCATAAAAAAAGGGAATTTACACTGCTACAATTTCCTTCCCGCTTTGCAATCATTTATGAGAATCGTTGTTCAGAGACGAAAACTTGTGAACTTGACCACACATCATAGGCATCAATGGATTTTTTCTTATGCTTTTTCTCTTATCATTCATGCAGGAAGAGGAAGTTGGATATTTCGGATTTCTTCAGACCCAATCAGAGTATTTCAGGGTTCCAGTGCTGTGTTTATATGGGGCCTAAGAGAAGATTTAATATCTCAGCCTGCTTTCAAAGGACTCACGTTTGGACTTTGGAAGAATGGCCACCTGACCACTTACATTATTTCACTCACGAAGAGTGGGAGGATTATTCCTAACCCAGACTTAGATGATCAGGTAACGTTCTTTGCTGGCCGTGTGCAATGGATAGGAAACTTGACCAAATCGTTTGCAGCATTCAAAATCTCTCAAATAAGTGCGCGTGACCAAATGGATTATGGGATTCAACTACATTTTGGTGCATTCAAAGATCCTGTGTCTGATTTTGTTGGACTTGAAGTTGTAGGTAACTACATGAAGGAGTTTTCATTTCTAATTTTTGTTTACCATGTTTTAACCAGCAGATAATGCCACTACATATGAATTTTATCTAACTTTTTAAGGTGGCTCGACCCGGTATTTTTTCTTAGGCATACCTTTCACCTTTGGACCTCTTATACGTAAACACCTTGGCCTTTACTGAAAATCGGTTATGACACATAGATTACATATAGACTGAACTTTACTTGCACCAACTTGTCGTGCCTTGCGCTTTTGAGCAAGTTTCTTGCATTCCGATACAATATAGCTAATTGTTTCATCACTTTCTCCGCACATTCTACACTTGCAGATACATTATCCGCTTTAGAGCGGTTTTCATTTGAGTGTCGAAAAGTAATTGGTTTTGCACTTTCTACACGATGCGATTGGCTTAAAAGATTCGCGCCACCTTTTCATCCAATCAGAAGTAAAACCAAAGCCAATTGTGACGCGCTCGCATGCATTTTCCCGCGCTTTGCGTCAGCCGCATGTAATTACTTCGAGTTTTGATTGGTTCAATGTATTGTCTGTGTCCTATGTGATTGGTCAGAGTAATTACTTTGGTTTTGGTTTTACGACACTCAAACGAAAACCACTCTATACTATTAGTTCTGAAAGCTTGGTCTTATGCTGCCACAA
>OZ037997.1:17048269-17075769 GCA_964035705.1 Porites rus | reverse complement strand
AATTTGCAATAGCTGTGATAGATTAAAAAAACGTTATAAATGACTCAAATTATTCTTAAGTAGCGTCAGAATGCTGCTTAATATCATATTTTGATGCTAGGAAATTTTGGTGTATTTTCGTTCTTGCGACCTTGAAAACTAACCCGATTTACAATCATAAAAATTAGCTAGTCAAAAACTATCCTAATAAACACAGAAAACAAAACAACAATCATGAAAACTAGCAAATATTCTATATCCTTATAAAAATAAATTACAAAAAGTCATACTGAAATGCTTAACCTACATTAAAAGCCGAGCGAAATAAATACGTCTTTAAGCTAGATTTAAAATTGGCTAAAGTGCCCGCATTTCTGATATTCAAAGGCAACTTATTTCAAATTCTAGGAGAAGCGGATGTAAAAGATCTATCTAATCCCCTAAAGTTTTGTCAATCTGGTACTCGGTAGTTCAAGAAGTATGCCAGCATTCTATCGCAGACCGTATGTACACATCTTACTTATCAAATTACTTAAATACTCAGGTGTAGCGCCATGAATTGCCTTAAATGTAATAATGAGTACTTTGAAACTGATGCGATATTCAGTAGGTAACCAGGGTAGAGAGCGCAACGCGGGCGTTATGTGGTCATATCTAGAGATGTGACAAATTATACGAGCAGCTGAATTCTGAACACGTTGTAGTTTTCGTAAATGGACCGAAGAGAAGGCCAATTGCAATAATCAACTCGTCGCTTTAAACAAGGCATGAACTAGTGTTTCAGCGGAATCATTAGATAGATATTTCCTAATTCGTCGAATGTTGTGGGGATCGAAATACCCAGTTTTACAGGTCTTATTGATATGTTCCTTCAGATTTAGGTTACCGTCAAACCATTAGTTCCGAGATTTTTCGAACCCGTGACAGGACTTACTCTTGTATCACCGATCGTAAGGTGGTCAATATTGATTTTCTCCGAGATTTTTCGAACCCGTGACAGGACTTACTCTTGTATCACCGATCGTAAGGTGGTCAATATTGATTTTCTCCAACTGCCGTCTAGTACCGACCATTGTAAGTTCAGTTTTACCGTCGTTAATCTTGAGTTTTTCCACGATCATCCACGATCGTATTATATCTTTAATACAGCGCTCCATTGTGAAGAAGATATTTAACTGTTAACCAAGTAAGTTGAATAAATCTCAAAAAGGTTATTACAAAGTGTGATGGAATTAAAACAAATTGCGGCAGCTTAGTTTATTACAAAGTGCGGTGGACAGTTATTACAAATTTCGACAGCTCTTTGATTTATTAAGAATTGCAAGAGGTATTACAAAGTGCGATGGATCTATCACAAATTGCAACAAGTATTACAAAGTGCGACAGTACAAGGTCCCTTCTACCATGTCAGGAACTGTATCATGTCAAGAATTGCTGCCAAAAGTTATCTTAAATGATACGTTTGACAATGCGGAAAATAATAGTCAATGAAAGTACATAACTGCGGGCTTTCCACAGACTATTATTTGCAATCTTATTTTGCAGTGTTGCCAAAAATTACTGAACGGGAGCCGAGTAAAATAGTCTATGTGCAGCAAGGAAGCGTCCTTTTCTTAAAATGTAAAGCAGAGGGAGTTCCCAAACCTGTTGTAACGTGGCGAAAAGATGGCCGACTCATTCAGAACAAAACAGACGAGACATACTTCAAACGCGAGAATGCCAATAAAGATGATGAAGGAAAATACGAATGCGAGGCTTCTAACTCAGCTGGATCGGACAGATACAAGGTGGACGTAATTATAAAAGGTATAAATAATTTTGTTGAGGTAATTAAAAACGAAAAACTTAAAAAAACAAGCGGTCTGTTGAACAGATTTCTTCAATTTAATTGAAATTGAAAATATCTTTAAACAGTGCAGTGAGGTATTGACTCTCTTCCTCATATGGGCAAAAAAAAGGACATTGATAGCATGTACAAAATCTTTCTTAACGTGTCAAGTCGTTCCCATCTAGCGCCAGAGGCCCTAACTGGTGACATAATGCATGCTTCACACATAACTTTTTAAACAATTACTTATGCTCGAATCTAGAAACTATTAAACTATGATACTAAAAAGCCCGAAAAAACGTGGAAAAGTCATAAATTCAAGCCTCGTAGCGTAACAAGCATGTATGTTTTTTTTTGTAAATGCCATACGGGCTGCCATTTGCAACGGTCTCCCTATCCATTTTATCAAGTTTGCTTTAGATGCAGGCCGCTCAGGAAGGCTTGAAATGTAAGTAGTGTACTGTATTGTCTATTAAATTGAGACTTTTTGTTACTTCAGGGAAAGACTCCAACAACACCTGGATGATCATTGCGATTGTTTCTGCTGCTCTATTTGCTGTAGTGGTAGTGATAGGTATCACATTGTGTGTTCGTGTTTATAAAGGGAAAATGAAAAAATCACAGAAGGACCCTTCAGTGCAGTATAATTCTATCGAAGACTTAAGCCCTTGAAACCACAGGACAGCTAGGATATGTCTCAGTTTAATCACGATTAATTTTGTATCGGAGAAGTTACTCTATACATTCATTCTGCGTTTGCATTAATAACAAATTCCTTTCTGGGAATTTTGGGTCTTTTGCGAGGCTAACGGTACCAAAGGAGAGAACTGCTGGAAAGGAAGAATGTCAGCAACGCGTTAAACCTGATCAAGATTCGAACCCAGATCCGCGATAATTGCATTACAGAAATTTATGACCACTACTGTTTCATAACCATGAATTTTGTTTTTACTTTAACTTATTAACTTACGTCCTTACGTACAGAATACTAGGACTTTTTGTCACTTTATCTAATGTTTGTAAATGATTCCATTGTTTGAACAGTGAACAATTACCAGGCTAGTTAAACTTCATTTTGGCAGTGGTCATACATGTAATGACGTATGGCAAATGCTTCTTGGTAATCAGTCTTTCCCACTTTTTTTTATTAAGACGAGGCTTGGTTAAACTCAACCCAAACAATCTGAACTTGAGGAAAAGTTTCTAAGCATTCTAGTAGCATTCTAGTCTCCCTGGTAACAAAGTCATATACCTTCTTGTAATTGTAATAGGTGCGAACCAGGCGAATGAACAGCTGTAGATTGTTCTACCTCTCGCATGAAAAAGTGACAAGGCGTTCTTCGCGCCAATTGGGCCCAACCGGCTAGAGATCATCTTTTTTTCATTTGTGTGAGGCGCTTAGGAGTACTGCAGTCCCTGGGTTTACCCCCGACAGCTGTATGTAGAAAAACCGGTGCCCATTAATACGCAGCGAAAAAGAGAGTTAGTGTGGAGGAGAGTTTTTGTGTAAGGATACAATGGAGTGAAAAGTCTTGAATCCAGACCAACACATCCGAATTATAATGTGTTAACCAATACACCATCACCTCTTCCCACGTTTTTAACAGTGGAAATGAGGACTCCTGCGGTCCCCTCCTCGCTCCTGTTTGATTACATCCCGGGTGATTTGTTCCTGCATGACTCGCAGACATAGGTGTTTTAGGCTGGTTCATTTTTATGAGCTTGCAGATAGTCTCTTATATTCACATAGTCCTGAAAGACAAAAAAGCCAATTGTTAGATTACAAAGGCCAATTCAATCCCACTTTCTCTTGGCTAGAGGGGAGGAGCTTTCTGGTTAAAACTGACATAAGACTACTTATTTTTGTGTAGAAGCAATAAAGAGTAAACGGAAAATAAGGGGAAAACTTGGTCACGTGGTACAAATTCACGTCTGCCGTTTTGCGTAAACGTGAATCAGCATGTACGTGACAAGACCTTGAAAATTATGACCTGACTTTGCTTTCAATTTATGACTACGCGTCAAGTGAAATCGGCTTTCACTGTCATCAATGACATGAAAATATAAGCTTAATTCCTACCTTGTTGAGCCTGTAAGTTTGGAATAAACATTTCCCGAGGCAAATCGAAGTATGATTTGATGAATATTGTGTCTTTGGTATTAAAGTAGTTTCTGTACCCGAAACATGGACAGTTCAAATCCCACCTCCGCAAGCCAGTCCATCAAATCTGAGTGTTTGTCAAAAAACTATCCATCAAGAAGCGAAGTGCGTTCGCTTCCGATTGGCCGAGCTTTCAAATTTCAACTTTTGGTGGGTTGAAAGTTAGAAACGATTTGAAAAAAATCCGCTACGCTACGTGCTAAAAAAGAGGCGAGGAAAAAATGGCTCGTCAGTCCTTTAGAAACAACTGCTGATTATTGAATTCCAGTATGTCGATGTAGACAATCAAAGGAAAACAGGGAAAATTGCACGTACAAGCCTGAAGTTTTGTCGACGTCGTTCAAATGGGGAACAGCAGCAAGAATCTTGCTCGTTATTCTTTGTGAATGCCAGGAGTCCATGGTAAATTAGACTAGAGTAGACTGTAATTTGCTTGGCTGGATACGCTCACTGTGTCAAGGAAATGTTTGTAAACGAGAACATCAAATCCTTGAACTGGGAGCATGTTTTCGAGTTTGTTTGGACTTTTGGAAAGGCCGTGTCGGTCCAAGCCGGCATTGAAAGGTCCTAAACAACAGCAGTGAAACAAGTAAAGTTCTTCAATTGCTTTGGTCATTTAGCAAGCTTTTCCCTGTATTTAAAAAAAAGCATTATTTCCTTCTTTCCTTTATACAGGCAAAGAGTTCAAGCTTAAACTGGAGGTGAAATCTAAGCTTTGTGACCCTTTGTGTTTTGTTTTGTTTTAAAGAACTTTTGTAAGTTTATGCTTTATTTCATAAAACAAAAACATTGTTGACAGAAGGGCTAGCTTTGATATGCAAAAAATGTTTGATGAAATTAACTCACAGTCAACTCAGGTAAATTAAGGCATGGGCCTCAATTTGCTCTCTTCAAAAGTGAGGGGGTGGTCTATATCTAACAGCTTTAGATGAAGAGACATAAAACTTTGCCAGCTACCAACACTTTTAGTTTGTGTCAAATTATGCAAATTAGGTCACGTGACCTCCATCGGCTGAAAAAGCTTGTTCTTGAAACGGCAACACCTTTTCGTGTGTCCTCACTTATTTTACCGGTTGCATAACGTTAAGGTCTTTTAATATATCACTTCTGTGCTTGGCCTTTTTTAGATATTTAAAATCGAAGGCGTTAAGATCGGATACAATTTCTTTGGGGGACTGGGTCTAGTTGAAAACGCCGTTTATTTTCTAAAACAGTAAAAAATTCAAAAAAGGCCAAGCATAGTTTTGTAGATACTTGCATTACACATTGTCCTAAACCAGTCCGGTTTAATAACTCACAACAAAAAGTGTTCCCATTTTTGTTTAAAGACTTTTTATTGTTTTCTGGCCGTGTGGAGTCACGTGACAACATTTGCATAATCGAAAATTACCTAATTGACAGAAACCACACATGTATGTATCTGGCAAAGTCTCATCTTTCTACTGCTTAAGTGCTCAGAGATAGGCCACTCCCCATCAATTTTTGACTGAATCACTGGGAACCCATGCCTTAATTTACCTGAGAACCTATTTTGCACGAGCATTCGAACAAGAAACGTCCTCAGGGTACTGTTTGTGACGAAATATGTTTCCATGAGCGTTCAAGGAAAAAAATCATTTCGCTGCAGCATTTGGTGCGATCAGTTGTATCAAAGTTAAGAGCAGTAAAGGTTCGAGAATTTCGAAGATATTTTGGAAAATTTCTGAAACAGACATGGACGTAAAACAAAAGCAAAAGAAAACAAGAAAGTGATCTGGTTCAAAAAATCTTTGTTTAGCGCAGTCGGAAAATCGTAGTGAAAACAGCGATGGCTTCGTGGCCTGCTGGCCGAGCGAACAGAGGAAACAACAGACTTGAGCTGCCTCCAGTGCAGCAGAAATCAAAAATACCTGTCAGAATGACAGTTGAGCAGCGACAGAGACAATAGTCCTTCTTCTGAGGACGAAATAAAGAAAACGAGACACTTACCGAGGGATTGTGTGGACAAGTTTCCGCTATCAAGAATTCCCGTCTCAGCTTGTGTTAAGAAGAACAACAAGGGCAGTGAGAGATTAAGCTTCATCAAGAACACACATCCAACAGGAGAACAGAGAGTGTCAAAAGAAGAGTCAGGTAAACTGTAAATTTTGAGATAAAGACAAAAAAACAAAAGCAAAGCATGAATACAGCTTTCTGAAGCCATTTCAAGAATTTTGGGAGATTGCTGTTGCGCGTCTTGAGCACCAGGCGTCGGTGACTAAAACGGAGCATTCAGCAGAAACAAAGAATATTCTTTCGCAACAATCAAGCGCAGATGACAAAATAAAAGAAGGAAAATAGAAGAAGTACGAGAATCAGATTAAGAAGCTGAAAAAGTGCATTCAGAAGAACGAGCGTGAGATTGAGCAAGTAGGCTGAGGTTTGCCTGGGAGGGAAGTAGTGATGAAAGAGATTTAAATTTGTGGTTGGCTTGGCTAAAAGAGGAAAGGAAAGAATTGGCTTACCGTATTTATTCGATTAACCGCCCTAGGCGCTTATTAAATTTTTGGACCTTGAGAGTGGGAGCTTATTCGAGGTAGACGTTTATTCGAGGCTGGGCGCTTATTAAATTTTCACCATTCTCAGCAAGTGTAGTAGTATATTTTACAACAAAACAGTAAATGGTACTAACAAAAAGCGAAGATGTAACAAAGCAAGAATTCTGTAAAATACTCTGAAGAAAACTCCGTCTTCGGGAGGGTCTCTTATTATCTCTTATTGGAGTTTTTGTGGGAGGGAGTGGGGTGGGGTGGGCGCTTATTCGAGGCTGGGCGCTTATTAACTTTTTCTGCCTTTAGCATGGGCGCTTATTCGAGGTGGGCGCTAATTCGAGGTTGGGCGCTTATTCGAATAAATACGGTATGTAAGAAACTCGTAAAAAATACAAACCGAAAGATTCCAGGAGAAAGAGATTGAACTAGACTGGACCAAGTGCAGGAAGGTTTACGACTTATGGAGGAGACTGCTGAGTCTCTGAAACGTGTTGTCAGCCTGATGGACACCATTCTACAGTATGCAGATTCTCACAATTTGAATTCAGACATTTCGTCAATTGTAGACGATTGTGATCGTGATGACTTAAATGATTCCTTGAATGTAGACATCTTCTTACTCAATGAAGAAGAACATGGTGAGATTAGAGATGAAGAGGACAGATCTGAAACGAGATCTTTGTTAGTAGTTGGACGTGAAGACAATTCCATGAAGTCTGTGGAAAATGATGAAGAATTAGAGGAAGATAGTGAACACACAGAAGTGAATTCAGAAGATGTCTGCCCCAGGCCGATGAAAGTGTAAGTCGAACATTTAAACCAGATCTTAAAGAATTCTTTAGGAAATGCCGAGTTCCAAAACGGGGCCCATCAAATAAGAGAGGAACGTTGGAAGTAGAAAACTAGTGATCGAAACTATAAAATTGATGACTTGAAACATCAGTTAAGAATCAGAAAAGAGTCCTTGAATGAATGTGTGGCGCAGTTGGAGAACGAAAGTACCGAGGTTATTGGAATGCTTTAAAGAGAAGTCGAAAAGACAAAGAATTTTTTATGCGAAAAGGAAGCTACACTGTTGCGAGCAGAACATATAGTAGCAGAATTTCTTGATAATCTGGGGATTAGAGATTGCAAATTTGATGAAAGCGTAGATTTTGTGGGCAAGCTGGATGCCATCGTTAAGAAGCTTCAAGAAAACCTTGAAAGTGCTCACTGACACCTGCTGCAAAAAGAAGCTAAGTTGAAGGAAACCGAGGCCTTTCTAACGACACCCCTTGGTAGTTCGCATTCAAGAGTTTTTAATGTGTTTCTCCACAAAATCCAAAGTATACCAGAGGCGACAGACAATGAAAAAGCAGATAAACCGTCACGTCTAACCACAGCAGAGGCAGAAAACAGTGGTACTGTGGAGCAACTTAAAGAAAGACTCGAAATCACGGAAACAACATTAAGTGAGACAATAAGAGCATTAGAAAGAGCACAAGCAGAGCAAGCAATTAAAGCGTCTCTCTAGAGGTCGCGGAGGAAACGCACAGTGGCATTGCCTCACAACTTGAAGAAAAATTGAAAGAGACGCAAAATAGACTCAAGGAAAAAGAAGACGCTCTGGAAAAAGTGCAACCTAAGATGGCATCACCCCCTGCCGTCTCTCATGTGACCGTGAGGAATTTGTTAAACAACTCCAAGGAAAACTAAATAGCACCCAACGCTCCTTAAAAGAAAGGATAGTTGCATTGCAAAAGGTGCAAGCAGATCTACAAATAAAAACGTTTCTTCTTGTCAAGGCAGAATCAAACCACGTTGTGCAGAGGGATCAATTTGAAATAACTATAAAAAAACTTGAAAGAGATCTAAAAGGAATGGAAAGCTCGTTGAGGGAAAAGAGAGACTATTTGAAGCAAGCTGAAACGCAACTGCGATTGAATGCGTCACTTCAGGCTTCTACACAGGCAGAAAACAATGACCTCATGGCAAAGCGTGTTACCAAGGATGGGGAACTTCAAGGAGACTTAGAAACGGTTCAGAATTGATGAAGGAGAAGCGAAAGACAAGCTGAATCATGCGAAAGAAGGGTTAGAGGTTAAAACGAGGCTTGCTGCCTCTGCAGAGAACAAACTTGAAGGAATTGTAAGGAAGCTAGAATGTGAATTGAAAAGCTCTGAAATCTCCCTCGAGGACACGAAAGCATCGTTGCAACAATCAGAACAAAAGCTGAAACTTAACGAATCTGCCCTAGTAAGCGCAGAGGCTAAATTATGTCGCCCAGAAAAAAAGAAATTATGGAACTGAAATCAGACAGAATTAGACGCGAGTCATCAATCAAACGTCTAGAAGAAGAGCTTGAGGCAACAAAACCTGCCTGAAAGAAAAGAAACAAGCTTTAAACCGACAGATATGGAATTGCAGAAACATGAAGACATTGTACGGCAACTGGATAGTGAATTGAAAAGCTCTAAAAAGTCTTTATAGGAAACGGAAAAAGCATTACGACAATCAGAAGAAAAGCTGAAATTAAAAAGTTCTGCTCTAGCGAGCACCGAAGCTAAATTCCGTCTCCGAAAAAAAGAAATTATGGAATTGAAATCAGACGGAACTAAACTTGAGTCATCAACGTGTTAAAGAAGAGCTTGGAGACACGACAATCTGCCTGAAGCAAAAGAAACAAGCTTTGGAAACGGCCGATATGGTATTGCACCTGAAAAAATCACTACTCATTGACGAGGGAAGAAAGCGTTATAACGATGTGAAGCAGCTTGAAGACGATCTGAAAGCAGTGCAAAACACTTTAAAGTACACAGAGACTAACTTATAAAAGACAGAATTAGATTTTATGTCAAAATCATCACTTGTTTTAAGTTTGGAAGCCAACGTTTGTCTTCGAGAGAATGAACTTGAGGAGCCGAAACGTTCTCACAATGGCAGGGACCTAGAGTTAGAGCTTGTTTCAGCCTCCGTGGAAGATCTTAGGAAGCTGATGGAGATTTCTGACGCACTAAATGCCGATAAGAGCGAGGAAATTGTTTCTCTCAGAATGTGCTTGAAACAGCGAACCGGAAAGATCCAGAAAATGAAGTTCAACGAAGAACTTACACAAGAAAAGTTGCAGTTGGCTTCTGCTGAGCTTTCGCGAGCACAGAATGAAAAGGCAAAACTCCGGAGTAAAGTTATTGCTGCTGCCACTTGACTTGAGGATCAGAAAATTGCGGCAGATAGAGAAAGAAACGTTGAACAGTAACAAATTAACTCTGCTTTTAAATAATTGAGGCTAAAAGAAAGATTATCCAGGATTTGAATGTCATTATTAAAGGAGTCCAGTATTCAGGTGTGCAAGCTTGAAGATGGAGAAATGCAACGAACAGTACAATTATAGAACAACAAACAAGCTGAACTGGTTAAGGCAGGCTTTGAAAGCCTTGAGTGAAAATAACACCCTGCACGAGAAGAGGATTGCTTTCAAGAGGCAGGAAAACGTTGAGTTGAAAAGAGAGATCCAAAGGTTGAGGACTAAATGGCTGAAAAAGGAAGCAGTTGACATGACTAAAGATGCAGCAATAGAAGTGTCTTCTCAACCGCTGATGGTAAGCTCATGACCAACCTAGTCCCCAGGGTTTCTCTCCTGACACAGCCATATTGAAAAACGAAAAGACTCTGGGGACGAGGTTGGCCATGATCTGATATCCAAATTTTATGTCGCAGCATGGCTAAATGAAGATGGTCAGAAAAGCCCACGTTCATATTTAACGATTTTTTTTGCTCTTTGACGTAACGTGTTAAAATAAATGATTGATTGATGATTGATTGAAGTAGCGGATTACGTTGCTAAGATTACTTCTGGTTTGTCGCATGGCATGTAACCAGTGATGAGTGATTATGAGTGATTAGCCTGCTCGAGCCCCCCCCCCCCTTTATTTTCCCTCACTTTCTTCACTTCACAAAGCTCTTTACTTTCAGAAGGCCAGGAACAGGCTATTGCGTGATTAGATGTTATGAAAAATAACGACAATGATGCCATGCTTAGAACCACATTGTAAATGATAAACCGAAATGATAAATAAAGTTACCATACCATACCATACAATTAGTTACAGAGGTTACAGGTGGTTACAGGGGGTAACAAAGGGTTACAAAGGGTTAAAGGGGGGTTACAGGGGATTACAGGGGCTTACAAGGGGTTATAAGGGGTTACAAAGGCTTACAGGGGGTTACAAGGGTTGCTGGGGGTTACAAGGGGTTATGGCATGGTATGGTATGGTAACTTTATCTATACACGGTATTTCCTTCAGGTACACTTACATTCAAGTGTAGCAAAACTAATTACCTAACTAATCTAGAATCTAAGATAAAAACTAAAATAATAAAGATGAAAAGAAAACACCGGCTTTTCAAGGAGGCCGTGTGTAAAAATAGCATATCGCTAATTAAATTAATTGTCAATCGTAATTTATGTCTCTTAATTTTCCCTTAAAGATACTAGGGGATGTAAATTGCCGCACCTCCAGAGGCAAACTGTTCCATAACACACTTCTGCTGTAAGAAATACTTCTTTTATAAAATTTAGTAGGGGTTGTGGAACAGCGAGCTTGTATTCATTCTATCTAAGGTTATAATTAGTTAAATCGCAGCCACGAACAAAACGCGAAGTCAGATATTCTGGAGCTGTGCTATTTACAATGCTATGCATCATTATTGCTTTACTAACTGCGCGATGATATGAGCAGAATTTAAAGACCTTGGCTTGTTGAACCTTTTTTGGCTCGGTTAAGAGTGCTTGGTTAAGCGGAGATAAGTGATCGCAAATACCAAGCCGTGACAATGACACTTCAACACCGTAAGCCAACTTTCTCGGGGCGACTTTGCAAACCTCTTTCTGTGCTGCCATCACTTGACTTGTCTCCTAAAAAACTTGAAAATTATGGGGTTCGGTCGACTTGAAGCTTTAAAGGCAGACACGCGGTGGGCTATGTCGATAACTTGCATAGAAACATCCTTCACTCCCACTGAGTGAAACAGCTGTATACATAATTTAGCCGTCGACTCTGAGAGTCTCTCGCTCCGCGAAAGTAGCCAAGCCAAAGATTTAGATGTTTAACGGATAGCTGTAAGCCTGCATTTCATCGATAGCAATACGTAATTCATTGCATCTGTCGTCTAGACCATTCAATTGGCCTTAATTGACTGTAACTGTTCCATGATTCCATCGTGCTGACTAGTTATAAAGTCAACACATTAACTTTGCCCAGCTGAAAGTGGACACGATGAGGCGCCATCTTGCGAATTGCCACTCAGGCCACTTAAGGCATGACTACCTAATGAAATATGCGTACTTTAGTAAATGCTATTTAGAACGGTTTGCTTCCATCAGTGCTCCTGAAAAGTGAACCACGAATGTGACTCAACGAAAAAAACACGTGAAACGTTATTTAAAATAACAAGTGACATCGCTTCGTCAATGACGTCACAAAACATGTTTTCCTAAACGGGGAAGGGTTGCAAACCTTAATGTTAGGAATTTTCACTACCAAAATGTTACATAAACAGTGTAAATTTTAAATTCGCCTCGTATGATTGGAAATGTTATTTATCCTATTAGGTATTTAACTAATTAATAAGTCACGTGACCTTTCCCCCTTTATTTACCGATTCCTATATAGCGTAAACACGCATACAAGGCGAATTTATAAGAAACTTTTTAATAGCCTCTGAAATGTACCTAAAAGAACTTGTTGCTCTTTCGTTATCCTTCAACCATTTTAGAGTAAATATTTTGGCCGTTAATTCTCAATTATCAGTCACGTGACGTAGATTTGAGCTTCTAAAATGCACTCATATTGCTAAGGCCATTAAGCTACATTTGTAGTTCAGTTTTCAGGATCATTTATAGAAGCAAACCGTTCTAAATAGCATTTTATCAAAATATGCATATTTAATTAGGTAGTCATGCCTTAAGTGGCCTGAGCAGTTACAGGCTTCGAAAGCTTCTCACCTTCCTCTTTGGTCGCTTGTAAATCAGTTCTCAGTTTTTCGTTATCTTTTCTAAGTTTATCCAGATCGTTTTCTTCCGCTTTGCTATAGGTTTTAGTAAAATAAATTTAACAGATATTTACACCGAACTAGAGTTCAAAAATACCACCACCTACTCGCAAGGGGACACAAGGGACACAGGGAACACAAGGGGACACAATTGGACACAAGAGGACAAGGGAGACACAGGGGACACAAAGGGATACAGGAGACACAAGGGGACACAAAGGACACCAGGGAACACAGGGGACATAAGGGACACATGGAACACAAAGGACACAGAAGATACAGTAAACACAAAGGGACAAAGGGGACACAAGGGGGCACAGGGGACACCGGGAACAAAAGGGACACAAGGGACACAGGGAACACCGGAGACAAATGGGACACCAGGGGACACAGAAAACTTTGGAGACACAAGGGACACGGGGGACAAAAGAGAACACAGGGGACACCAGGGGACACAGAAAACTTTGGAGACACAAGGGACAAAAGGGACACAAGGGACACGGGGAGTAGAGGGGACACAAGGGACACAGGGAACAAAAGAGAACACAGGGGACACAAGGGAACACAAGGGGACACAGGAGACACAGGGGGACACAAGAGGACACAGTGGACAGAGGGGACACAGGGGACACAAACGGACGCCTGGGACACAAGGGACACAGGGGACGTAAGGGGACACAGGCGACAAAAGGGACACAAGGGGACACAAGGGACACAGGGGACACAAGGGACAAAAGGAACACAAGGGACACGGGGATAGAGGGGACACAAGGGACACAGGGAACAAAAGAGAACACAGGGGACACACGGGGACAAGGGGAACACAGGGGGAAACAGGGGGCACAGGGGACATAAGGGGACACAAAAGGACACAGGGGACACAAGGGGACACAGGGGATACAGGGGGACACAAGAGCACACAGTGGACAGAGGGGACACAAGGAACACAAGGGGACATAGGCGACACAAGGGACACAACGGACACAGGAGACACAGGGGACATAAGGGACACAAGGGGACACAGGGGCAAGGGGACACAAAAGGAAACAGTGGACACAAGCAACACAGGGGACACAGGGGACACAATGGGACACAAGGGACACAGGCTGCTCAGGGGGACAGAAGAATACGCAGGGGACAAAAGGGACACAGGGGACACAAGGGAACAAAGGGGACACAAAGGGACACAAGGGACACAGGGGACTCAGGGGACACAAAGGGACACAAGGGACACAGGGGACTCAGGGGACACAAGGGACTCACAGGACACAGGGGACACTAGGGACATAAGTGACACAACTGACAGAGGGGATGGAGGGGACACAAGGGACACAGAGGACAAAAGGGAATACAGGGAACACAGGAGACACAAGGGGAGACAGGGGAGTGAAGGGGACACGGGTTACACAGGGAACACAAGGGGACACAGGAAACACAAGTGGCCACAGTGGACACAAGGTACACAAGGGGACACTAGGGACACAGGAGACACAAGCGGACACAGGGGACAGAGGGGACACAAGAGACACAGGGGACAAAAGCGGACACAGGGGACTCAAGGGGACACAGGGGACACAAGGGTCACGGGGGCAAAGTGGACACAACGGTCACAGAGGTCACATAGGGACACAGGGGAGCCAAGGAGACGCAAGGGACACAGAAAATACAAGGGAGACAAGGCACCCAGGGGATACAAGGGGACACAGGGGACACTGGGGACACAAGGGGACACAGGGGACACTAGGTACACTTGGGACATGGGACACAGGGAACAAAAAACTGAGGGGACTCCCGTGCGTATTCAGAGATTTTGTTTAATACAAAACTTTTGTTTTGTGTCGCCGACCGTGCTTTACGCCTGTCAGAGCAGCAGTAACAGTTTCTTTTAAAAAACTGTTAAAATCGAAAAATGTGCAGCTTGGCACGTTCATTGTCAAGGATTATGTTACATGTGAATTTACACTGTCGATCTTTGAGCATCAACGCGCGCACGATGCCCGATTTACATGTAACAACATTTTCTTTTAAAAATTGATAGACATGCTACATACAAGGTGAAGTTCACCTCAAGAGTTTCTTAGCGAGCGGAACGTTCTTTTTAGGCCGCGAAGCGGCTGTGCGAGCTACGAAGTCGCAAGTAATAAATTCTAACTTTTGGACTTTAAATCAAGAAACCAACAGCTGCACGTCGCCGGGCTGGGTGAGCTGGACAATATTTTCTGTCGCCTAAAGCCAAGTCTTAATCATGGTATTACAAATAGTTATAAATAGTTTCAACGGGTTACAGGGAGTTACAAGGAATTAAGGAGGGCTACACGGGGTTACAGGGAGTTACAAGGGCTTCAAGGGAATGTAGTATTTACGGAACAGACAGGACATTTTGCTAACACCGACTAATATGTTGCATAGGGCCTGAGAGGGGTTACTATCATGAACTTGAAGGAGATTCCAGCTACTCCACAAAGGAAGGTGCAAAGTTTGGGTATTGGTTATAGGGGTGACATTATCCCAACTGGATTTGAAATAGCTCTGGGAGGCAAGTGTCATTCACCCGCACACGTTTTAAAATCAGCTGTAAAATAATACTTTTATTTCCCCCTTAAACATGTAACCCCGTTCACTTATTTTAGGAGACACTTTTCTATTACTGGCCAATGACTGGCAATGAATGGAGATGTTATCAGTTGTGTAACTTCCTTATCCGTACCTAAAACTCCACGCGTCATGCATGATTAACAACTGTGGACTGTTTGCAGTCCCCTATTTTTCCGTAAGATCGTCGAGATCGAAGGTTTTGCGTTACAAGCAGCCATCTTGGATTAGTGTCAAATCTACTTAGGGGGCAGGGGACGGTTTCAAGATGGTCTCCCGTAACGATGAGCGCTCGATCCTGGCGATGTAACCAGAAAATAGGGGACTGTGACAACTGCAGCGATCTCATTAAACTGTAGCCTTGTGTTTGAGACATTCCAAGCCGTCTCAGAAATAGACACCTCTCGTAACACTAAGCGGATGCGAACAACCTTTTCAGGATCCACAGAAGCTATGTAAAGTTTTCGGATCTTGTTTACTGTGGGTAATGTCGACCGAGGTATCGGTCGATATAGCGGTCGACATAGCGGTCGACAGTCGGTCGATACTCGGTCGACAATCGGTCGATAGTCGGTCGACAGTCGGTCGATACTCGGTCGACAGTCGGTCGACAGTCGGTCGACAGTCGGTCGATATAGCGGTCGATAGTCGGTCGATAGTGAGAAAGACTATCGGCCGAGTATCGGTCGATATTTCGACGACGCACCTCGACTTACTATCGGTCATATGTCGGTGGTATATCGGTCAACTGTCGGTGGTATATCAGTCAACTGTCGGTGGTATATCGGTCAACTGTCGGTGGTATATCGGTCAACTGTCGTTCGAATATCAGTCATGTGTTAATTTATCGGGTGAGTCTAATGGCTCTTTTTTCTAAGCAAAGACGTCATTAATTACTGTTATCATGCGATGGGGGAACATGTGGTAGTGCGAGGCGCGATTACTCTATGAAGCGAACCGAAGAGCACTGGGAACTAAGGACATGGTAACCGTTTTTTTTTCCAGTTTGTATCATCACCGATCGTCCTATTTTTAGCTGTTAAACACAACTTGTCGCAGCCTAAGTTGAATCTGCTGCTCCTGTGGTCCCGCAGTCGAAGAATACTTAAAGAACGACGAGTGAAACGAGTGCTCCCGCAGTCCCGAAGTGGAAGAATAATGACTAGCAAAAGGCAGTTCATGACATGCTTTAAATACACATCTTTTATTATCGGGCTTGGACCTGCTTCATACATACATACATACATAAACTTTATTAATGTGTCTTGGAAATGTCTAGCCGATGGGGTTAAGAACCCCTCTACTAATTGGGGACACCTAACAATATAATATAGTTACCTAACAATATAATATAGTTAAAATCCTACTAACTATCTACTAATGAAATAATTGATTTAACAAGATTAAGAATTACAAAGGATTAGGAATTACAAAGGATGCAATTATAGTTACCTAACAATATAATATAGTTAAAAAACCTACTAACTATCAACTAATGAAATAATTGATTTAAAAAGATTAAGAATTACAAAGGATGCAATTGGAACAATTGTCGTCGTCTATCATTACACCTAGATCAAATTTACGAATACAATTTTTGAAACTAAATAATGATGGGAGAGTTCTGATTTCGCTTGGCAGCTTATTCCACAACTTTGGTCCCAGGTAGGTGAGCGAGTGTTTACCATATTTATTGGTCCTAAATCTGGGAATGGCGAACTCTGCCGTCCTCAAGTTGTAGGGTGAGCAATGCGCGTGAAATAGCTCGGATATTTTGATGGGGCATAGTTTGTGTTTCACCTTATACATAAGGATAGCAATATCTTGCAGTCTTCTGTTCTGAAGAGTCGTTAGGTCACTTTTTTCCAGCAATGCTTGGTAGCTTGATTGCTTATCTAGGAAGACTGCGCGTAGTGCTCTTTCTTGGACCCGTTCAAGCTTTCTTTTGTCGGTAGCACTACAGAAATGCCAAGTCAGGTGGCAATAGGTTAAGTAAGGCAATATGGCTGATTTATACAGAGTTAATTTAGCATTAGTAGGGACAAGTTTTTTAAGCCTTAACATTACACCTACTCTTTGACTCGCCTTCTTACATATTTCATTAATGTGAGTGTTAAAATTCAACTGTTCATCTATGGTGACCCCTAGCAACTTAAGACAGTCAGAAGATTCGATGGTGTTTCCTTGAAAGTGTAATGGAGTGTTACTTTCTGTCTTGCTATGCTTTAAAGTCATAGTTTGATATTTGCTCAGGTTTCCTTGTAGCAGATTGCTAGCGTACCATTCGGAGGCCCTATTGGCATTCCTCATAAGATTGGTGTCCGCCATTTTCAGGTTCCCCGCTGTTTCAAACATTTGATGGTCATCCGCGTATATAGAGAGATGCGAAGTTATTACGTATGTCAGATCGTTTTGAAAGATGTTCCATAACAATGGGCCAAGGGCCGATCCTTGTGGACAACCCCTATCTGTACGCTTCCATTCACTTCTGAAAGCTCCCAGTTTCACTCGGTTCAATCGATTACACAGGTAAGATCGAAGTAGATCACATAGTTCGTCATTAAAACCATACGCTTTTAATTTGCTGATCATTAAGGACGGATGAAGCGAATCAAAAGCCTTACTCAAGTCGGTAGATAAGATTTTAACAATTTGCTGGTTATCACGTGCTGATTTCCACGCTTCAATAAGACTTATCAATGTTGTTTCACAACTGTGGCGTTTACGATATGCCGTAATTCGGGGATCCAGACGGCTGTCGAATTGCTTAGAAATCTGGTCGCTAAGTAGCTGCTCGAACACCTTACTAACCACTGGAAGGACAGTTATTGGTCGATAGTTTCATCACGCCGAGTTCTCGTTTGTGCAGAGACCACAAATTAAAATTATATATTTCTGCATTGAAGACGGGAACAGTCCTTTGTTTAACGATCAGTTATTGATAAAACGCGCTGATAATGTCAAAACGGGATGCTATTGCAAAGAAAGGCATGCTTTCATGTTTAATTTTGAGTAGGTTGGACTAAAAACTGACCAAAAATGTCCAAAAATGCGAATTTTTCAAGAATCTCCACGTGTAAATGGGGGCAATCGGTTCATATTTCAGTAATCTTGCTCCAATTTCTTCTCCAGGGCTATTGATAACGGACTAAAAACCATACAGACCGACAAAAAGCTCGACCGATATATCGATCGACTATCGGCCGACTCTTGACCGATATATCGAACGGCTATCTTCTGACTATTGACCAAGTGTCGACCGACCATCGACCGAGTGTCGACCAATTACTGACCGATACATCGGTCAAGTATCGACCAACTATCGGCGAAGTGTCGGCAAAGTGTCGGCGAAGTGTCGGCAAAGTGTCGGTGAAGTGTTGGCGAAGTGTTGGCGAAGTGTCGGCGAGCGAAAAGCTATATCGGCCGAGACACATCTGGAACGACCATCGACCGTGTCTCGACCGAGTGTCGACCGACTATCGATCGACTATTGACCGCTATATCGACCGAGTATCGACCGAGTATCGACCGAGTATCGACCGAGTATCGACCGAGTGTCGACCGAGTGTCGACCGAGTGTCGACCGACTATCGACCGACTGTCGACCGACTGTCGACCGCTATATCGACCGATAACTCGGTCGACATTACCCATAGTAAACAAGATCCAAGTTTTCTACCTTAAGCATACGGCAAAAAAAAAAAATAAAAAAAATAAAGTAATTCCCAAAAATATGCCTACCATCAACTACAATGTAGTCATTGAATATTCTAATTTAGAACGGAACTACTATCGAAGTATTATGTTGTCAACGTTGACCTTGCCTGGAAGTGAAAGGTTGACTATTATAATGTGAAAAGCCGGCGTGGAATATAAAAGAAAAGCTAGAGAGAGAGAGAGAGAGTTCACCCAGAGAATTAGTGAAAACAAACAAAATTTAAAATATTTTGAATTTTGTGATTCAGTAAAGCAGAAAGCACAGTTCTCGATGGCCAGCATAAGCAACCTCGTTCCCAAGGGACAGGTAGGAGGGAGCCCTGGGAACGAGGTTGCACCACAAGCGCCAGTTGATTGACTGTTCACTTTTGTGGCATAAACCAAAATACAAATCAACGTAATTTAGCCTAACAAATTGCATCAGGGAACTTCAATTTAACTTCTGTTCCAGTGTCGTTTTTTCCGGCACCAAGATTATATCAAGTCCACCTTCCAGTTCCATAACTTGAGGACCAAGACTCCTTGCGAGCCGCGAGGTAGTTGTTTGTTATTTTTATTTTGTCGATCGAATGGAATGGCTGTTTTTGTCAATTCTTTGTAACCTATTCAACCTAAAACTAAACCAAGCCGATATTCAAGCGTGTCACTACGACAGGCAATGCGGCACTGGCTTGCAATGCTGTAGACGCACCGAGGGTAGGGGTGAATCATCGGGGGAAGGGGGATGTCGAGAGAGCTGTGACGATTTTTGTCTGAGAAATGACGATTGTGTACCTCCGAAAAGATGCGATACTTCTTCGAATCTCTGTACGACAAAGTGTGCAAAGGATGACGAGTGTCCGCGTAATCATGTTTGTGAAAATACGCAATGCGTCACGATCCATGAAAACACTCAACGTAGTTTTATCGAAACTCCACTGGTCGTAGCTGCGGTTTTGGTATTTATCTGTTGTTGTGGTGGAATAACTATGCAAAGGCAGCGTCAGAATCATATGAATAATAATGCCCATATCGACGCTGAAGCAGTAGCAGTTGAACGGACGTGGCAGCTCGATGAATCAAACGGTGAACGAGACGCCATTGCCATGAGCGGGCCTCCTTCTTATACTGAAGTTTTACACAGTACTGAACCGGAGGAACCTCCGCCGACATACGAAGAGGTCGAAGAGACATTAAGGATTTCTGCCGAGAGTCATGTTTGATTTTTCTTGAGCTTTAGTTATTTATAATAATGAAGGGATGCATGGAAAAAGGAAAAGGCTACAGTGTCAGAAACCTGGGGGGGGGGGTACTTCCTTATATAGTAAGTAACGGCTATAGGTTTTGGTTAGTGAAATTTAAAACAGCAAACAAAGGGGTGCATGGAATTAGACACCAAGTTTATTAGTTAGCTCTAATGACGAATTCGCGATTTGATTCTATTCAAATACAAGACAAATTAAAAGAAGAATCTGACAGTTTATAAGAAGTCACTTAGATACATTCCCCGCGGTTTCAAAAGCAAAAACAATGCATTTCACTCGGGCTCTGTTGCAGGTACCACTTCAATTATTATTGCAGAACTCAACCCCCTTGGGGCACTTAAGAACCCCCCCCCCCTTCACATGGGCAATTTGAACCAACGATCTACCTGCGTTCAACAGCCTCGAAGTACTTAAACCTGAGTATCAGGCGTTCAAATCTCCTCTCTCTCCTAACCCCAAAGGAAGGCCTAATGACTCAGGCTAACCTCAGAGGCAAAAGAAAATAAGGATTTTGAAATGAGAGAAGTTTATTAGTTGTCTATAACTTATTTAACAGTTCTGGAGAGGCTAAGCATCTTTCAAAGCATGGCTGCTGTCATGGTGGTCGTGGTATTGGTGGTGGCGCTATTATACCCTACTAAGGCATGGAAACAGGGGTTCACCCGGGAGGAAATAAAACCCTGGCCTCTCTGCTGTGTCTGCTTCAATGGCTTAACATTTATAAGGCGCTTTTGCTTGTCGCACCCAATAAATGAATTTCGCGTGTTTAATCTACCAGTTTATTTTTCGTCGCTGCTTGAGGCGAAAGTCACGCGACCATTGACGTTCCACACGCGATTCTCGAACAACATAATTACAATGCTTGACTGTCCTGATCACACAGAAAAGTCAGGAAAAAAGTTCGGTCAAGTCTGAGTGGGCAGCGCTCTTCTAAATGAGCTATCGGTGACTCTCTTTTTGGCCATATTAACGCGGATGGGTTAAGGTCTTTTGATTAACTAAACTTGTGTGTTTCCTTTTATAGAATTTTGCATTTCTATTTCAAAATTAAAAAGACCGAAAATGATACTAAGTAAGAAAGCTGTCACTATTCAGAGCAAATGATGTGTGATAATGGCTAAGTTGATGGTAAACAGGACGTTCCGTTTCCAAGATATTGATCAGTCCGAATTGATTTCGGTCACGTCTCGCAAATGGCGTGTCAGAACTCCGTGACTTGTCTAAGGGATAACTGAATCGAACATGTTAATGCCATGATTTTGGCATTTACATGTTCGATTCAGGCAGGGCCATTTTTCAATAATGGATAAACAAGAGATCTTGACATGCTTGAGAATTGAATGGATGAACAAACGCAAAACAAAACGATGTTTGGGTCATTTGATAAAGAAAACAAAAGAGAGGGAAAGAAACAAAGAAACATCTCAGTTTCGAAATTCGGGAAGTGAGTGAACGTTACTTAAACCTATGAAAATGAGCTCTACGTGCTTTAAAATTCGTGAGTTCAATGCGTGTGGTATGGATATAACAAACGCTGGCAAATACATACACTTTTTCTAAAGTATTTTTAGTCACAATGAATGTTTATTTTCTCCATCCAATGGGCGACCATTCAAGAATCCTCGCATGTAGAGTTGTCGTGTCGCGTGCGCTGCAAAGGTTTTGCTACAACCAGGCCAAGATTGAATGAGATGGAAAATAACTACCATTATAAGTCATTATACAAGGTGACGCTCCACTTCCGAAATCCATTTTGGAAACAACAACAAAGTAGCGCAACGCTGATTGATAAGCTTATTATTATTTGCATATCTATTATTTCCTGTTATTAACACCTGCGAGTCGCCAAAAACCGCTTTGTTACCACTTGTCGCGTTAGTGTGTAAATGAGCAAAGTGTGCGTATGTATACTGTGAAACGAATAACTTCAAGAACAGCAATGAGTCGAAGATTTATTACATGTAATATGGCAAGATGAAGGCGGTCATCAGAGCGACAGCTTTCGCTCTCTTGCTGATTTTCAGCCCAACGATGACGGGCTTGGGGTCGACCTGTTCCACCAAGGGCCCCGAATGCCCTAAGTCGAAAATTTGTTGTGTGGTCTGTGTTTCTTCACAAAAAGTCTGCAAAGTCCCTTGTCAGGAGCTGGAGGACTGCGACTCGTCACTGAACGAAACATGCTCGGATGGGTACTGTAAGTGCTCTTCGTCTTTCTCTTGCAACAATCTTTGTCAAACGGCTCCAGACTGTTCGCGTTCGAACGCCTACTGTAATCAAACGTGCGAAAACCTTTCTACAGAAGGCACTAGGCCAGAAGAACTTCCACTAAATCCAGCTCTGCTGGCAATTGTGACGATAATGGGCGTTCTTATATTCTCGTTTCTCTTCTGTTGTTGTCTGAGCAGAATGAAGAGCGAACGAAAGTCAATACAGGCCCGAGAGGCTAAAGGCAAATTAAAGAGCCTGGGCATTGAACGGCGGACTACAGAAGTCATTGAAAGCGAAAATGCATCGCCTCTGATTAAAGCCGAAAGTCAGAGTGTTGCTTCTTCAAGGAACGGCATTTTAGCCTCTGAGACTTTCAAAAATACAATATCTCGCGATAAAGAGAAGGAAATGCTGATATCCGTTGTGGTGGAGTCTGGTTTGCCTCCTATTCGCGAGGAAGACGAAGAGGGTGAACAAGAAAAAGAGTAGTCAGAATATAGCCGAGTTCCATGAGGGAGAAGAACAGCTGTATTTATTTGGCCAGTGAAACATAATTACTGCGCCGTCAAAAAAAAGTGAAAACACACTTCATTTGTTGCCTCGACCGATAAACTTCAGTTAACGTCGATGTTGTCGATTAATTGACAAGAAAATATATTTTTTATGAAAGCAACAGTCAAAGATTCGTCGTTTTCGTGCATTGTAACACGGAGTTTCATAAAAAAACCTTCGCTGCTGGATAATACGCCAGCTTTTTTGCCTGCGGTCAACACGAATTGATTTGGGCAAACCACGGAAACATAGTTGGCGATCGCCGCGGAGAATAATAAAACCGCGTTTTAATAACTTGTTCGACCACCGAGTACGTACTTTATACCAGTCAATCGTGATGGAAAAAAATTGCGGTTGCATTCGAAGTTGAACGAAATGTCATCTCTGGCACTGACTCGCAACTCGTACTAAAATTTTACATTGGCTGCATGCCTTTTTAAAAGTATGATAAGACTACTTATAGCTTAGCCAGTCTTTGGCGGTCGGCAACAGCACGTTGAAGTCATAATTAATCTTGGCTAGGAAAGAAATTTTACGATAGTGTTTTTGCCGGGAGTATAAATTGCCTCGGGCTTAGTCTAAGTTATCTATTTCTTTATAGCCGTCTGGTGGATCGAAATTATCGCGATGGACAATGAAAAATTATGAATAGAACTAATGGATTTAAGCCAGGTTATATCAAATTTTATTTCAGGAATTTCGTTGCTTAGGGAATCAGCTGTCGACCCAAAATCGAAATTTCGAAACGTGTTGTAATCTATTTTAGAGAGTTTATATTTACCGGTTGCATACGACTGTACCTATGTATTTAAAAATTCAGGAGAAAAATAAATAGTGAATATTATTTTGTAAGTTAATAACACGTTTCTGTTTTGCTTAAAATGATATTGAGCTGAAGCTGTTGAGGCCAATATATTCGATTTATTTTCATTTCTACTTCTTTTACTTAAGTAACGATTAAATGGTGGTCATGAGAAAAGCTCGATTTAGCTTAAGATGCTCGACTTAACGTTAACAGCATTGGTTACTCCTAAATTGTATGGTTAATTTAATCTCAGGGAATAATTTTTTCCGAAATATTAATTCTTTTTGTTACTATTCAATTGACAATAATAATATTGTTAGCCGATCCATCAGAAAATGCCATATATGGAAAAAGTACTACTTTGCGCGTTCAGCTGCTTCTTCACCCTGCGTTTTGCTCAAATGTGAAACAAGATTCAGTTTGCGAAAATTTGGGACACTCGTGCATTACGAAAACGCGTAAGTTAATACTGTGGAAATCGTATTAGTTTCAGGACTTTCAATGTGTTTTTTCTTGAGGGTCGATCGTTTCAATGACTAGAATTTTGTACAATATACTTTCCAATGCGGCCACTTATCAAAATACAAAATTTAATTCTTCTGGTCAAGCACTCAAGATGTAGTCTGCATCACAGACAGTCTAAACAGTCGGAGGTCAGTAGCAAGATTGTATATTGTAGGTTTTGAGTGAAACTTCCGGCTGCACCACAGACTATATATGGGATCACAGCTAAGCTCTAAATATGAGCGTCCGCGTTGTTGCGTAGACGTCGATAGAAATACAAGCATTCCGGGGTAGGCCGAAGAGACGATGTTATTCAGGATTTAATTTTTCTTGAAGAGAGCTTCAATAGCGTGCTGTCGATAAAGAGCGCATTTGCAAACGAACGAACTGGTACCTCATCCAAAAACATATATGATTTCCCATTGCTATTTTCACTGTGGAGGTAGGCATGATAAGACACACGCGCACTGACCAACCCACGGCTGGCCAATACCTAACGCATGCGCACAGCTATATTACCGGGCAGTGGCAACTGTGGAAAGAGCCACTGCCCACTGCCTGGGTTATATGGTTGTGCGGATACGTTAGGTACTGGTCAGGCCGTGGGGCCTTGGGAAGTAAAAACGGACGTCGTCATCGTGCGAGTGACCCCTTCGATCGCGTTTAGTTTGACTGAAGTCAAGGATATTCAGTGTCAGTTACTTAATAGCTAAAACTCGACCGAAACATGTCCCCATCTCTGTAGTATCGTCTTGTCACATTTCTGAACTGACTGAGAATCCGGTTCCCAATCACTGGAAACACATTCATCAAGAGGTGAATAAAAGTTAGCCTAGCTTCTCCTACAATCCTATCCTGCGTTGTAGAGGTAATTCAAGGGCCCTATTTCAAGCACAACCAGTTGAAATCTATACCCTGCTGACTCAAAAGCCATACCCTCAGCCTCCGCCTCGGCCTCGAATAAGGAGAGCTCCCTTGCAAAGCGGCCGCTACTGCCAGGGAAGGGGGGGGGAGGGGGGTGGCACTTGTGTAAATTTTTGCTGGGTTTGTGTCGCTGGCCTCTTAGAACCCTACCCTATTCTATTCTATTCTGTGGCTTATTGTAGACCCCATCTTAGTCATTTTTGGGCAAATGTGTAATTTTCGCGATCCCAACTTAGTCTCTTACTATTTTTAGGAATTGACCCATATTTTAGATTGAATGAAGAACACTTTACTTTTCCTCTGCAGTACAAACATTCTGGTACGTTTGCTAACCGTAAATCTGAAGAACTGTCTTACCCTCAAAAAATCCGAAAAATGTGCGACCATATCCTAGTAACTCTATTGAAAATGCGACCCATTGTAGTCAATCATTGGTGAAAATGCGACCCCATCCAGCGGCACATTTCCATTAGCCTCTTATAAGGAAGTACCCCCCCCCCCCCCCCTCAACCAGGCGCTACTGCTGCTAGCCCACGTGCAGGCGACTCCTTACTTATCTGCTGCTTATTTCCAATATTCCCTTCACGTGCAGCAACCAAATAAAAGACGTCTGCACGCTTGCCAAGTGGCCGCTCCCTCCACTAAGGTTGAGGAGAAGACTGAGGAGAATGGGTCCGCATAAAATAAAAAAGAAAGCCAGCGGAACTTCAGAGCGGAATGTAGTTGATGGGGAGTTGATGGTAGTTTACACGGCATGTATTGCAGAGTCATTTTCTATGTTTTGCCACTTTTAGGTGTTCTTCAGAATATTTTCAAGGCGAAACTGTCTGCGTATGCGTGCAACGATGACATAGAATGCAAAGGTAACTCTCTGAACGCTTCGTCTATAAGTATTTGTTGTTCTGGCTTATGCCAGCTATGGTGGAATTGCCGCGACGGTTGTATTTCAGACGATTCTTGCAGTGGCGGTAAAATCTGCATTCAAAATCGGTGCCAAGAGGACGAAGTCTTTTTTTCAGCTAACTGCGATGCTGATTTCGATTGTTCCAAGAACGAGGAGTGTGAATCTGGCCAATGTAAGCCTGCTCCAATACCTGTACCAACGGACGCTTCCTCCCATCTTTCAGTTCGCTTTCACTTCGATATCAATGTTGTTGTTATAATCTCAGCCGTTGTGGGCGGTTTGATCTTTCTCGCTGTCGTCGGCTACGGATCCTATCGCTTCTCAAAACGGTACAGAAGACGACGATTTTCAGGTGGATTGTATTTTCAGCCCTCGCGGAACTCTTTTGAATCTTACTCTTTGTGCAGGCAACATTCTACACCAAGGGTTATTTTGCCCGGAAGAACTTTAAGACCACCCCCTGAATATGATTCCGTCACACTGGACAGTAACTTGGAGGTGGAATCACCACCACCATATGATCAACATCATGTGACTTCTTCCTCAAGGTCGTCTGAAGAGCAGGTTTGAGATTTTTTCGCTGTATGTTTTGTTTTAATATCTGTGGTGTCAAGGGGGAGTAAATTGTGTGTCTGGTTGCTTGTATATTCATTTACCGGTACACATGACTGTTCAATAATAATTGTACTCAAACATATTTCCCCATTTGAGTTCTCTCTACCCAAGTTCATGCACCAGTTTTTGTTCCTTCATCATGTACTAGATGGGGCACTGTCTGTCACATTGTCTGGTTTGTTTGTTTCATTTTATGTACTCTTAAGCTGGACATCATTAGGACTGGCCTCAAATGTCTTTGTTAAAAAAGGTGTCTGTCTCATGAAAGTCAAAAAAAGTTCACCATGCTAGCTCAACCTAACACCATTCGTCTCACAGTGTTCTCAATATCCACTTCAATGTTACTCTTTTATAACTGACAACTGTCGTGTCAACTTGTGGGATTCAACACAAGAGTTTTTTCCTTCCCACCTCTGAACACTTCAAACGCAAAAAGACAAGGACAAAAGCAGGAAAAGCAGTGTTCCTAGATAAAGTTTCTTAATATCTACCCATGCAGCACTACGTTGTGTGATTACGGAGCACACACAAGATGACTTATGGTTGTCGCCATGCTTACAACTGTTTAGGTCATTTTATGCATGTTGTCAAACTACATGTATTGTTCTCAGCGAGTTAGCCTCTATGGGACAAAATGGTGAACAGCAATAATAATTATAATAATGGCATTAATTCAGGGTAGTGTGTATGTATTTTCAATGAATTGCTTTTAAAAACCCTGTTTTTTATAATGGTAAAATAATGATTGCAGAAATAAAATGTAAGGTAATTTGACAGTATCAACAAACAAGGCTCAAAGATCATGAATTTTGTGATAAAAGTGAAGTACAACCTTCTTTCATTAGCCTTCATTGTTGATTCTGTAAGCTGTAAAATAATAGATTACAGAACAGAATCGCCAACCACCCGCCACTTCCCTTTAAGGAA
>OZ037997.1:17025769-17043269 GCA_964035705.1 Porites rus | reverse complement strand
TTTTCTTGTTTAATTATTGTAACATAACTAAAATATTTCTTTATGATTTTGTAATTTTTTTAATAGATGTGTAGCTGAAGAGAGTGATTTCAAAGTCCAGAAATTTAAAAAACAAACGTGTGTAAAACATAGCAGTTTGTGGGGAAAGAAAGCTGGAACTGGATGTCACTTCTGCATGAAGTATTTGTCATCCCTATTAAAATCTTTGTTTGGGGTGGAGGGGTTGGGGGGTGTGGGGCTAAGCAGATGAAATACAGTATGTAATACATGCTTCCCATTGGAGTCAGCAATTTTGGCATTTGATTACAATTGTTATGAAAGTGTCCTGAGTTTAACAGAGTTAGAGATTGAGACATTGCTTTTAGTGAGTTTCGGGTGTTAAATTTTTTTAAAATTAAAAAAGTGTAAAAAAAAAATTGGAAAAATTTCATGCTACACATTGTTCCATTTTTAAAAAATGATTTAGTAATGGCCTGCTGGTCAATATTGGTCAGGTCGACTTTTCCAATATTTTGGCTTTTTTGTTTTTTGACTATAAGGTGACTTTGCAATTTGGTTGGTTTGTTCAAATACTGTAAATCCTCTTTTAATCTCCCCCTCTTAAATTAGCCCCCTCCCTCTAATTAGCCCCCCCCCTTTTCAGGGGAAGAAAGTTGATAAGCCCCCCTCCCCCCCTTAATTATTCTTAACTAATAAATGATAGACCGTATTTATCAGTCCACGGTTTAACTTCATGTGGACAGATTCAGGATAGTTTATTTACCAACTGGAAGTTCAGATTCGACTCTGATCCTCGACTGCATGACATGCAACCTTCTTGTACTTGAGCTTTTCCCCGTCGTATTCTTGGTCTTTATGGAGAACTCGTACCATTGTCTTTTCTAAATTAAATAAGCCCCCCGTCTCCATTAAGCTCCCCTCAAATGGGCTTGATATAAATAAGCTCCCAGGGGATTTAATAGGGGATTTACGGTAATAAAATGTTTCAATTTTTTATTTCTCTTTACACAATGCTCAATTTTGGGGTAGTGGGCACAGAAGGGGTAAGCGTGATATGATAGTTTGTATGGTAAATAAAGAGTTTGAACGGAAAATAAAACTTACGTCAAATAATGAAGTAAAATGGATAAAATATGGTTACCTGGGCCCGGTTCCTGAAAGGCCGATTAGCGCTAATCCAAGATTAAAATTTTGTTCCTTTTTTGTATTTTACCTTAATTTCTTTGTATTGCTAAGGGTAACATTTTGTTTAATCTGATTACCGTATCTCGGAGTAAAAGCTAAACAGCATTTTATAAGCTTGAGTTGCATGTTCTTAGGCAAGAAGACTTTGCTTAAAATTTGACTTAATCCTGGGTTAAACTTAACCATCTTTCAAGGAACCGGGCCCAGGTGTCTTTGCCTTTCTTTCTATGATGTTTCTGCGCGATATTAATAGTCAGGTCTCTTAGTGCAAAATATAGGCCGGATCGTTACAGACGTGACAAAAGTGTCAAATTTGGCACAGAGCTTCCTTAGCACCTACCAATTAATACTGGAGGGGGTGCCCGTTACAAATGGTCCTAATTACAGATAAAAGGGGGGGTTAACTTTCACGTATAGTAGCAGATTGGGTGTCCTGTGGTGAGTACTCTTCTTGTTTGATTTGGCTAAAAAACATTTGTTGCAAATTTTTAAGTTTTTAATTTGGTAATGTTTAGTTGTTGTTACACTATTCAAAATAGTTTTACATGCACATAATACTGACTAGTGCCCAGTCTCCACACGGTAAGTTTGGCCATGTTCATTGTGCGGACTGTGCGGCTATCAGTGTCACTGCTAAGACTTGCCAGTGATAATATCATTACATATCAATTTAAAAAGATCACAAAGCCAGCTTTCAAAGATGTCATACAATAACATAAAACTCAAATGTATCACATCCTAAACGAAAGAATCGTAAAGTTTGACATGCCACATGAACGACCTCATGAACCGTAACTGACAACGCGCCCACTTTGTAATTGTGCAGTTAAGATTAGATTATAATTTGCTTCGTTGGTAACCCTGTCCTTGAGATAATGATTAAAACATGTCAACCTCGTCCTCAGGGAGAAAAGGAGGAGCAAGGGTGGCACAGTTGGTTTGTGCGCAGCCTTCGGGGCGAGAGGTGCGAGTTCGAGCCCGGTGTCAACACGTCCTTATTTCAACTTCTCTCCTTTCTGTGTAGCTTTGACTAGCTTTAAATACCTTTAAAACGGAGAATTAATGGAGAGAGGGGGGTAAAAGGAGCGCACCGTCGACCTCAAGTTTATCACTTATTATTACTGTCACGAGTTATTGACGTAAAATATGGTCGCTTTACCTTTTTCTACCTTTTTATTAAGCCCTGGGGACGAGGTTGTAAAACATGCCTTTCCAGGAATTTTTAACACTCTTTATTTTTTGCATATTTGCATTTAAAAAGAAGTGTATGAGGTCCCTGCATGCCTATACACCTGTAAGCGACTCATTCACTTCAGAGCCCTTGGATCAGAGTGTTAATGGTACGTCTATACGATCTTTCAAAAAAAAGGAAGGTCGTCGCGTGCGTTACAATTTACAAACAAACTAACTTCAGAAGAGCTGAAATTTACAGGAACAAGGCCTCTTTTAGCCAACCAATGATGCATCATTTATGAAAATGAATGTAATTTGTTTGATGCAATTAGGCGAATACCCCGTGGTTACGAAATCTTACGATCATGAATTCCTCAAGAGCAATTCAGTTACCAGCTTTTCACAAAATAATGCTGTGGAAAATTACCTAAAATACCAAAAAAGCAAGGGTCAACAATAATTATGGCCTGGTCCCTTATAATAATGGAGTGGTCATGATAAAGAAGCCCATCAGCCCCAACTTTGACCACTCAAACCGATTTTTGACAGATTACATACTGCAAAACTTTGCATTCACTTATGCCTATGTTGTCACACCAGGAGCCTAGAAATCGGCGCCTGGTCACACCTTGTTTTTATTGCTGAATATCATTCTAAAGAGCTTTACGAAATATTTTTTTAGTAGGGGTGTTTTGAACATGATTGATATTTAGAGATGGTGACAAAAACGAACACAGAAATAGTCACAAAACAAGACGCATGAAACAACCGCAATCTAATATTCGTTTAACACCGATATAATGGCTTCTTTGGCTGCTATGCTGACGTTCTTGAAGATGGCCGGTAGTATCACAACTAGTCCCGGGTTAGGTATACCGCTTATTACCAGTTTCACGGTTCCTGGGACTTAGGGCCCGTTAACATAAAGGTGGGAGACCCCAGGTAGGTGAGGTAACCTGCTTAGGTGGGGTAAAAAAATAACCCTCCTTTACATACAATCTTACAACCCCGCCATCCTGGGGTGCAGTTTCTCAAGATTATATGAATGGTCGCTAACCATGTAAACAAGGAAAATGCTGGCAAACCACGTCTACGCTCAATTGCTGCTCTTGCTGCAACCTTCAGTGTTGTGGCTTTCTATTGTTACCTTTAATAATGATGTGAAGCCACCCAGCTCCAAAGTGAATTTTGCGCGAATTTGATGTATCTCGAATCCGACCCCGACTAGCCTGGGTTTCCTCACCTTGAAACGTTGACATGGCAAAATTTGACCTCAGCTGAGAGGGTTACCTGGTGTGGCAGACCGGGCTACCCACCTTGAAGGGTGACCCCACCTATCATGTAAACGTGATCAAATTAAAATGAGAGATTATATGGACAGGCGGGTTACCCCACCTAAGTGGGTTACCATTCCTACCTGGGGTCCCCTTCCTTCATGTAAACAGGCCCTAAAAGTTAGCCCGGCCCCCTTTCTACAGTTTCAGCAGTTAAACTATTCACCATTTATCATTTGAGTCAATCTTGTATCACTTGAGTCTCACTTTTACGACTTGATAAGCTGTTATTATTTGTGGACATGAGTGCTTCAGTGCCAAATGTAGAGGCTTCATGATAAACTGTGCTGTTTTTTGAAGCTTGGGCTAACTTGTTTCTTTTTTTCGTTTATGAGACCAGATTCTTTTTTGTTTTTTTTTGCTTTGTAAAGCTTATACAAACTGCGGAAATTGTAAATGGTATGACTTGTGCCACGGTGCTTGCTTCTCTGTCAAAACATGCGCTTGCGTCCAGCAGATAACTGGATAAAGAGAGACTGAAAGGCATCCAGGCCTATGTTAAGCTGAAAAATTAATTACCTCCCTAGGAAAGAACTATTTTGGGTTCTGTCATTTCGTTATTTGCTCTTCATGAATAGCTGTCATAAATCCCTGATAATATGTGATACAACAGACTCTTTGACAATTTCTTTTTTCTGAAATTTTGTTTGCTTTCTTCAGTTTAAAGTGACATGTAACGACAAGTAATACTTGATAAATAAGGCTTAAGCCACACAATAAGGCCTCCTCTAATTGAAATACATTAGAAAAGGAGAAGAGACCCCAGAAGCTGAGTACTTGGAAGTTATGAAGCAAAGACCAGGCCATCTTAGAAATGACTTATGAAAATGTGGGCGGACTGTGGACTTGCTTTAAGGGCACAGTAATAATCAACTTAATTACACAATCAATAAGCAAAAATGGATGGGAATGCCAGATGTTCGAGTGAAATTGTTGTTTACGACCTGAGAATAGAATTCAGAGTGATTTAAGGTATTAAATAACAATTTTCAATCAAAACACCACAGGGACCCCAGCAGGTGAAATTTACAATAATTAAATCCTGTTTAGCACGCTTCAGTGGCATATTTGCATTGGGCACCCCCTCTAATATTCATGGTACTGCAATAAGCTATCGCTGTGCAAAGTTTGGTGCTTTTGTCAACTCTGTAACGATCCTGACCCTAAGAGACCTGACTATAAGCCCTATAACATCATCTGACCAGACGGTTTAATGCAAGTTTCCTTTGCCATACACTCTGGTATTACGCTTGGGTCACCTGTGGTAGTGGAAGAAGTATAAAGAGATTTAGAGTCACGTTCACAGCAATTTGTACCACGTGACCAAGTTTTCCCTTTACTTGTCGTTCACTGTTCATTATGACTACATGGAAATCAGTAGATCCACACATGTTTTCTTTTATCCATAAGAATTGTTTTGCGCTGTTATTATCTGCTCATTTTCTATTTTGACAAGCCGTTGACTATTTGACTCTGATGCTCAAGCAATTCAATTAGATTAGTGGTCCCGACCGAAAACGGCACTTTCCAAGATAATGCGTCGAAGCTATTTAAGAATCTACCAGAAACTATTAGAAACTGTAAGGATTACAGAACCTTCTTAAGACTTTCAAGGAATTTTTTATGAAACAGAGTACAGAGAGATTAGTTAGTTTTACTGTAATTTCGATTCCGTTAATGCCGCTTCTACTTTTAATTGTATATTGCATAATTTGTAAATAACTTAATTTGATTTATTTTTAATTGTAATTGATGTACTTAAACAGTGTTAATAAACCATTATTATTATTATTATTATTATTATTATTATTATTATTATTATTATTATTATTATAATATTTTCCGTAAACGTGACTCTAAATCGTATCTATTGTCTTAAAATCGTTGGTTGACTTTTTAAACATCTTTCCTTGTCACTTTGATTAAACTAGCCCTAACTTGTTCGATCTCATTCGTTCTCTAAACGTTCACTTCAACAGGGTGGCGACCGCAGACGTATTTCCGGTCTTCGTTTCTCTCCTTTGGGAGGGAGAGCAACGACGACCGGAAATACGTCTGCGGTCACAGGCTACTTCGAGAGGGAATGGGAGAAAAGGAATAGAGCGTTTTCACTCACGTGACCAGCATCTATGCAAATTTATTAAATTACATAAGAAAAGAGATCAACTCCCACAGGACTGGTTTGGAACACCAATATGGCGGCCGTGACGTCATGTGAAAACGTTCTATTTTTGGTGATATGAAAGTGAAGGTACGAAGTGGCATTTTAGATTACAGACCATAATTAGATTATTAGATTTAGACCAAAAACTGGAATAATCTCGTTGATTTATTTACAGCGCTTTGGAGGAAAATAAATAGCGGATAAATTCAACCTGGATGGAGTCGTCATTTATTCTGTAAATATGTAAGGTTTAAATTCTTGTTGTCTTTAAACTTCAATCTGACTCCATCACGCTGGATTCAATTAACATGTTGCGTACTGTGTGTTATGCCTCTTCAGTTAAATACTCAAAATGGAATAATAACGCCCAAAGGCTTGAGCTTGATGCTGAATTTTTCTTAATTGTTTTGCCAAATTTACGCTCGTGAACCACGTTTTACAACGTTAAAATTTCATTCATTCCTAAGTTTTCGTTAATATCAAAAGAGACTATGCAGACGTGTCAGTCTTCATGTACAGTAGACCAACGTGATCGGTAGCTTGATTTTACGCAAGTGACGTCACGCATGTCACATCACGTCTATGCTCGCAGTTATGACGCGTTTAAGATAAGCAATTCAATAGTATTTGATGTTCAATTGTTGCTGAATAGTAGTTAGTATTCAGCAGATTTTATTTTATTTCGGAGACCCTGAAGTATCGAATGTACGTGAACAGTTCGCTTTGGTTAAGTCTGGCGCTGATTTGCTCGCGCATTGCCGGTGTTCGATTGCAGTCATGCGACTCAGATTCTGAGTGTAACAACGGCAAATGTTGTGCAACAAGGAACTGTGCTAAAACTGTCGCAGTCGTTGGCACAGCACAAGGACAAAAATATATTACGTCCTGTACATGTCAAGCCGACAGTGACTGCAGCCCTTGGGAGCGATGTAGTGAAATGAGCTGTAAACTCAGAGATTCAGTCTCATCAGTTGTCCCACACCTCTCCTCGTTAGCTACCAAGACTCACGAACCCTTTACCTACTATCTTAAAAAATGCGTAGAGGACAGTGACTGCGGAGTAACGGAGACCTGTAAAGATGGGAAGTGTGTGCTCAAATTGGATGAAGGAAATTCATATTGGATTATAGCCCCAGTTTTGATCTTTTTTGTGTTAATGATAGTTTGCGTGTTTTACGGAGCGTACCGTAAGAAACAACTTTCTAGAAACTTTCCACGATTCAAAATAAACCAATCAGGACAAATCGTGGAATGCAACTTGAGTCGTCAGCGTAATAGAGAAACCGGTACCTCCGCTGGTAATTTGAACACCCTCAATCTCTTCGACCCGAATCTTATCGCGGCACACTTGCCTATAGTCCCCGGAGTACAACGTCTTTCAAGTGCTCAGCCTTCAACTGAAAGGCAGCAGGGCCCCGTTGCTACCTCAAGCTCTGCTGTGATAGAAATTGGTCATGACAATAACCCATGCTCGTCAGCCCGCTCAACTGGTGTCCGCGCTCCACCTGTTTACTATGACGAGGATTTACCAAGAAAGCCTCCACCGAGTTATAACGAGGTTGCCAAAAAGTCTCCTCTAGATTGTCTAGATTAACCCTTTGACTTATTGTCATGTAACTTCTACTTGTATTCAGTGATTCATTGTCCAGTAGACAGGTGATGAGCATACCGTGCTGCACGAAATTTTTGCGGGAATTTTAATTTTTGTGATTAGGACAGATTGGTTTTTCTTGCTGGAAATTAATTTTTGCGAGTTTTAGAAAGTACCCAGTACATAGCATTTATAATATTTTCGTTTTTATTGAGTACTTGTAATAGAAATACATATTTTCAAACTATAAACCATTTCGTTGTTTCTGAATGAAAGAGACAAGTTGTGATTGAACAGGCACGATTTCTTAGTACTGTATTTTTGTGTAGCGAATTTAGGTTAGAGAATATTGACTCTGAGGTAAATTTTTGCGGGAAAAATGTTTGCGGTAATTTTTATTTGCGGGAACTTATTTCTGCGGATCGCTGAAAAAACCGCAAAAATCGCAAAAATTAGAACCTGCGAAAATTTCGTGCCACACGGTAGCAGGAGCCCATCAAATGGGCTCCTGACGGTAGGCAAATGTATCAGGAAGAGGATGTTATCTTGATCGACCTCCAAATTCTCTTAAATCATGTACAAAGAAATGTATGGTATCCAGAAAGGAGAATTGCTAGTCAGATCTTGGGAGTTAGAAGGTTGTTAGCGGTTTCTGATGACGGAAATTATTTTAAAACGTCTTGAAAGATATTAGATCCAGACGTTTACTTAAACGCGAACGTGAGATCATGACTCACAGTACTGAATTTCCGTATATAAAATTTCCTCAATACTAAAATTACGAAATCTGGGAAAGAGATTGCAAAAAGTGTGACCTGTCCATTTCGATGTAATTTAAAAATTTACTTTAAAATCCAAACCTCTAAGAGATTAATATGAGCGTATGCGTGGGTACCCTGTGCAGTGACGTCGCTCAATCTTCGGTTTTGTAGGTGAAATACCACGCAAAACAATTCTTGATATGCGACGAAAGCTATAAGCCAGGGCCACTCAACGACTGTTTTCTGTAAAATATATGTTCGGAGAAGCAAGAAGACTCAAGTTACCCTACGATGACCGAGCAGATACAAATTTTATAGCGCCGCTTAGAATGCATTCACTGGACTGAGATCTAAACGAAGTAAACGAGAAAATAAGCAGAACAAAACGTGCAGCACAATTTTTATCAGTTTTCTTTGCCGCCGGTCATTGCACGACTAAAGTTGTCAAACTTGATTAAAATGACAATGCAATCGTCGCTGCTCTATGATCGTCGTTTCATCAATAGATGACATAGATCGACATAGATGTCGATAGATGGCGATCGTCGCGACCTCCACTAGATTTCGTCGGAAATATCCATACATAGGCTTTAATATTCTATAAAGAAGTCTATGACTATCATCGCCATGCCAAGCACTATATTGATCGTACGTTTTATATGAAAACCTGCCTCGGGTACTGAGGCCGAATTTTGCTGTTCACCAGATTAATTTGTGGGTCCATTACCAAGGGTCATTTACAAAGAGACTTCATCAACTAGTAAAAATGTGTGCTGCAGCCTTGTACAGAACTGAAGTATCTTCTCCGTCAGCTGCTCCGTCGCAGTATATAAAAATGCCGTCATAAAATAAAGCAGGATTGGGCCTTTCACATGCCTTGACGATACCAAATTTGTATTGTTAACTGTTTTTACAAGACGATTTGCCTTAAGATTTGGATAAAACCACGACCCAAGAGGTACGTCGCTCAAAAACGTCTTTGCTGCTCCCTATTATCACGGGTCACCGTAGGTACATATCAGTAAGTAAATTTGTTATTGTGCTATGCCTGATGACAAGCATCTGCCCTTCTTTTCAGTTTTGACAGGGTCATTCTTAACGAAGGACAAATGAGTGCGTCCTTTATCAGATTTATATGAGCAAGGCAAAAAAACGAAAATCAAGAACTTTAATTATTCATAGACAAGTTCTTGTACGTGTCCTACTTGACAGTTTCAGATTTCCGTTGCACCAACCTTGCACGTATTGTTTATCCATCCTACTCATTATCGCAGTGCTCAGTCACCGGATCTATGATGTCATACCAAGGTGTTACTTATTCCTTGTGTTTTCAGAAATTTCCACATACGATCCCCGACGCCATTGAAAACAAGGTCACGTCACATTTTTTCTGTTATCAAAAATACTCTTTGACTAGGACTGATGCGGATTTCTTCCTTTTGCCTGACTTTGGCCTTGATTTCCAATTGCACTGCTTATGCCCAGGCACAAGACAGCCGGTACTCACGTTATAGAAAATGCTACTGGAGAAGAGGTAGTGGTTATTACTGTGGTTACTATGCCATTCCAGTATCATGCTGCAAAACAGCCGTCACGCCGCGGTGTGTGCCCAAGTCAGAATTGGGAAGCCAACGCTGCGAATGTGTGGACAAATATGATTGTTTTGGCACTGAGTATGATTGCTGGCGTTATACCTGCATTAAAACAGCAACCACCGTGCGGCGGCCTTACTGCGATTCGGACAGTGACTGCCTTGGCAGCAAAATTTGCGAGGATGGAAAGTGTAGGAGTACGTATCGCAGTGATCCTTTTGAAAACATAGGCAAAATCCTGGGGACATTGGTCACTTGTACTTTCGTTGGCATAGCAGCATTTGTTTGTTTTTGTCACTATTGGTTACCTCGGTTCCAAGAGAGACGTCGCGCCCGACAGGCTCGAGAGGCTCGAGAGCGACATCTGGAAAGAAACTTGCGCGTGCGCACAGAACCTGGGAATTCGAATCACACTGCGGCCACGTCAGAAGTCACATCACGAAGAGAAACTGATGAACATGAGTTTGTTAGCTGCTGCTATCCACGATGTCTTTGGAATTGGAACTTGCACGTGCACAGGGGCACTAGGAATGTTAATCAACCACAATCCCCGACAGAAGCCACATCACCAGGAGAAAATGAACATGAGATGCAAACTACAAATAACTCTGCTCCCACAGAAACAGTGTTAGAAGTTGAAGACGATACTCTCGAAGCTTCTCCGCCGTATAACCCGGCATACAATCCATCACATTCTGCTCCTGTTCTTGGGACATCGAGTGGAAATGCTGTCTCTGTAGGCGTCCCAGTAGGTGGAGCAAATGAACATTGGGTACAAGAGATGATCGTTGCTAATAGCAACTTAAATGTTGCGGAAATTAGAGACAATGCTCCGTTTCCCGGTGCTCCTCCACCATACCACTCGCTAAATTTTGAGAGGCAACAAAATGCAAGCGAAAATGTAACAATGCAGCCTCCCCCGAGCTACGAAGCGACCGTCACCGAAATACTACTTTAGAAACACAATTCGTAAATGTTTGGTTCTTCCATTTAAAGTGCCGTTATTTAAAACTGTAAATTTGAAAATTGCGATTCCCACTCAATAACGCTAACCTACTGATATAAACCACACCAGCGAAACTTTTTCTGTATGTAACTTTTCCTTGTAATATCAATCAAGAGCCCATATCACCCAGGGAAAATGAAAATGAGATGCAAACTGCAAATAACACTGCTGATGGGCTCCCCAGTCAATACGCTGTCCAGCAGACAGGTTATGAGAATGGGTAAATGTATTAGCTAGAGAATGTTATCTTGGTAGAGCCCCAAATTCTCTTAAATAATGTGTAAGGAAATGTATAGCAACGAGAAAGGAGAAGTACTTGTCAGATCTTGGGAGTTAAAGGGTTATTATATCGCTTTCTGGTTACGGAAATGATCAACGTCTTGAATGATATTAGAAGATCCTGACGTTTAAGCAAACGTGAACTTGAGATCATGACAGTAACTTCCGCATAAATTTCCTCAATACTGAAATTACGAAATATCGGAAAGAGATCGTAAAAAATGTAGCCTGTCTTTAAAATCCCAACCTCTAAGAGGTTTATAGTGTCTAAAAACGTCTATGACCATCAACGCCATTTCGAGCACTTTTTTGATGGTGAGACGGAATTTTGCGATTTGTTTGTTTCTTCCGTTTCTGTTTTATGGATGAATCGGTAACGCTGATTGTGTATTACAACCGATATCAAAATAACTGAATAGATACATAAAATAAATATTAAATATATTACATTACATTATACAAAGTGGGATCAAATTAATATAGTGAAATTAATCAACTAACTAAACTACAGTGGAACCTCTATATAACGAAGTCCTCGGTATAACAAAAGATTTCTTTTGCCCGGTCAAAATTACAGAAAAATATATGGAGCAGAACTCGATTTAACGAAATCCTCGTTATAACGAACACAACTACAAGCGCAAACGTAAAATATGCCTTGATATAACGAAAAAATGTCAGCACTTGTCAACAAGGATGACATTTATGTGTACAGTAGTTTTAAGCAGTTTTGTTTGCCTGTTCTTGAGTTTCTAGTGCCGTAGCTATGTATAGCTCGGTACCGATATGTTATTACAGTAATTTTTTCAGATCCGGAAATGCGGGGGCTTGTAAATTAATTACTAACTATATACCCCGATATAACGAACATTTTGGTAGTTTTCCCGAAAATTCGTTAAATGGAGGTGTTCGATATAACGAACTCTCGATTTGACAAACAAATTTCCCCAGTCCCTTGGCACGAGGTTCCACTGTATTAAGTTAGGCAGACGAGCTCCTGCGCCACGCGCTAACCCCTGCGCTAAAGGATGCTGGGCTTTTAGCTGCCTCGTTCCCAGTCGCTCTCGATCACTGGGATATATTTGAGTAAATTTTGAAGGAAAGCGGGAAAGAAGGGAGTGATCACTTCCCGCTCACGCCTTACGCTGGTTCCCGCAATCCCTCTCTCGCGCTTCTCGCTTGTCTCGCTTGCTCCCCAAGCCCCACTAAGCCTTGGGAAAGCCTGTGGAGGAGGCAGGACTTGTGTAGCATGAACTATCTCCTATCTATTTATTGGTCCTTTTCAAATCGGCCTCTTCAGCAAGTGAAAAATGGGATGTTTCTTAGCGTTGCAAACTATTGTTGGTTTGCTTTTGTCACTAGTCACTGCGGGGGATTTATTAAGCCCCTAGTAGTTTCTATGACGCCCCACGCCCAGTTTAAGAAGACCCCGGATGTTAATCCGTCCCGTAATCGAATGCGGGTTCATCGCTCTAAGTTCTCTGAGTTCTGGTGTCCAGCCAACTGAGCTAGTAAGTTAGCGGGGTGTTTCTTGGTGTTGCAGAAACCATTGTTGGTTAGCTTTTGTGGTGTGGTTACTGTTCAGTGGCTTTCTCAATCTTGTGTATTATGTCAGGCAGTGATCGCACCCGGAGCGGGCGGGAGGTGGCGGGTACTCAAAAAATGTTTACTTCTTACGAAAAAAGGTACCTCTTTCCCATACCTTGTTTATGAATTTGTATCCCTTGCAACGGTGGTGTGGGTACTGTTCAGTGTCTTTTCAATCGTGTGTATTACGTCAGGTGATGATCGCACCCGTTTGCAACAGCGAGAAACTAGAAAAAATGTGTGACGTAGCCTTGCTTAGAACTAAAGTATCTCCTCCGTCGCAAATTGTATCGGTATAAACTCATACTCGGCAACCGCTCTCAGCAATCACAGGGAAAGATAAAGAGGAACAGTCTCAAGTTCACTTAAAGCAGAGTCTCCAAGCATTTGGGTGCATAATATGTTGTGGTTCAATTTCAACCTTGGTTTAAATTTTATTTCCGTTTGTTCTAAATTCACTATCATAAAATTACCATACCCCAAAACAAAATGAAATAAAAGTTGAACTACAACGTATACATACGGAAGCTTTAAAGGGAGATCTGAGTTTGACTTGAAAATCGGCGTTTGTTTTTAATGGGAGTTTGTTTTTCGAAAATGGGAGTTTGTTTTCGAGAATGGGAGTTTGAAAATGGTAGTTTGTTTACGGAAATGGGAGTCGGAATTTGACAGTAGGCGCCCAGGCGGCGTTTGTCAACAACAGTCGCTCTTGAGCATTGGTCCCAGACTGTGTAGTCTCCTTCGCAGCCGTTATTAGGGTCGTCAATCGTCACGCAACGCTCCTCCCCACTAGTGGGGAGGAGCGTTGCGTGACGAGTGACGACCCTAATAACGGCTGCGAAGGAGACTACAGACTGGGCGGAGCGGTGGACAAAATGGCAAGTGTTGAGGATTCTTGTAAAGAGGTAAGCTCTTGTCAAGTTGGTTCCTTTACAATAAAGTACTCGATCTAAAACCTGGCAGTCAATTGAGCTTTCCTCGTCCTCGTTTAACATCTGAACAAGACTCAGCTCTTCCTAGAAGAATAATGACTGGATTTAGATAGATTACTTCTTTGTAAAGGAATCAATGTATTGTGTTTACAAGAGCTTACCTCTTTACATGAATCCTCTAAACTTCTCGCCTTGACTGAGGTCAACCGAACGCGGCTGAAGAAACCGTATACCCTGGGACGAAGTTTAAAACAAAGTCCGATTTTCAAACTCCCATTTTCGAAAAAACTCCCATTTTCAACAAAGCAAACACCGATTTTCAAGTCAAACTCAGATGTCCCTTTAAAGCTTCCGTACATCTGCCCTTCCTGTCAGGTTTGACAGGGTCATACTTAAGGAAGGGCACTGAAAACGCATGCGTCACAACGAATTAATTATTCATAGACATGAAGTTCTTGTACATGTCTTACTTGAATACACTAGCCTTGCATGTATTGTTTTTGCATCCCACTAAGTTTATATCGCACCATAGCAGTGCTCAGTCATCGCATCTATAAGATAATACCCAGGTGTTATTTACTTCTTGCGTTTTAAGAAATTTCGATCCACCGCCCCCGGCGCCACTGATATTGAAGCACGATCATATTTTTTGTTATCAAAAACACGCTTTGACCAGTGACTGATGCAGATTTCTTCGTTTTGCTTGAGTTTGGCCTTGATTTCCAGTTGCACTGCTTATGCCCAGGCACAAGACAGCCGATACTCACGTTATAAAGAATGCTCCCGGAGATTAGGTCATGGTTATTACTGTGGTCCCCCAGAAATATGCTGCGAAGTAGCCGACACGCCGCGGTGTGTGCCCAAGTCAGAATTGGGAAGCCAACGCTGCGAATGTGTGGACAAATATGATTGTGATGTATTTTCTGAGAATTGCTGGCGTTATACCTGCATTAATATAACAACCACCGCTCGGTCTGTGACCTCAAAGCGTGCCACATATAAAGTTAATACCTCTGAGCCTTATTACTGCGATTCGGACAGCGACTGCCTCGTCAACAAAACTTGCAAGGATGGAAAATGTACTATCAGAGATCGCCGTGATCCTTTAAACATCGGTGTACGAGTGGCGATAAAGTTGGGTTCTGCTATCCTTTTCCATGTACCAATGACTTGGATTCTCTATCGTTGGTTACCTCGGTTCCTAGAGAGACGTCGACAGCGTCGAGAGCGTCGAGAGTGTCAAGAGCAGGAAAGAAACTTGCACGTGCGCACAGAACCTGGTAATTCGAATCACATTGTGGCCTTGTCCGAAGTCGCATCACCAGGAGAAACTGTTGAACATGAGTTTGTTTGCTGATGTCGATGTCTCTCTCCGACACGAGAAGTCACACCATCCAGAGAAAATCAACATGAGATGCAAACAGCAAATAACCGATTGCTTCGAGTCGTTTTCTCCTCTCAACATCTCAGGGAGTAATAACGACTCGAAGTAATCGGATGAAATTCAGGCTACAAATAACCCTTCTTCCCCAGAAACAGCGTTAGAAGTTGAAGACGATACTCCCGAAGCTTCTCCGCCGTATAGCCCTTTATACAATCCATCACATTCTGCTCCAGCTCCTGGGAAATCGAGTGGAAGTGCTGTCTCTGTAGGCGTCCCAGCAGGTGGAGAAAATAAACATGGGGTACAAGAGATGATCGTTGCTAATAGCAATTCAACTGTGGCGGAAATTAGGGACAATGTTCTGTTTCCAGCCGGCGTACCTCCACCCTTTAACTTTTGAGAGGCAACAAAATGCAAGCGACAATTTACCAGTGCAACCTCCGTCGAGCTACGAAGCGACTGTCAGAGAAATACTACTTTAAAACAAAATCAGCGTTGACTATTGGTTCTTCCATCTATGGTGCCGTAATTTAACACTGTAAATTTATAATTTGCTCCGACTCAATATCGAACAACCTAATTTAGTGGAAAATGATATGATGCACATGTCAAGGGTACATAATTTGGCTCGTCGCTAGAATACTTGCAGATTCTTATGACGCATCTGTGAACCGTCACAAAATCAATGTCATAGTGGAGATCATAGAGCGGAAGTATAAAATAATTGTTTCATAGTAAAATGATTCAACCTCGTTCCCAGGTTCTCTCTTCGCAGGGACGGGTTGGTGCGAACCCTGGGAACAGGGTTGATAATGATATAGAGTGTTTTCACATGACGTCACGGCGGCCATATTGGTGTCCCAAAACAATGAAACGGCGGCCATGTTGGTGCCCCAAACCAGTCCTGTGGGAGTTAAACTCTTTCCTTTTAGTAAACGCTTTCTTTTGTTCCAATAAATTTGCATAGATGCTGACCACGTGAGTGAAAACACTCTATAGTCTTCCCTGTGACATATATCGTAGTTTTAACTCCTTATGCCCCGATATCCACACACAGATTCTCCCGACTAACATTTCCTTAAAGAATTAATTGGAAGAAACTAATAAACGATCAAGTATTTTCCTTTTGGTGATCATTTCATTCATTCTCCCAACCTTTTCTCTCGATGATGTTTTGATATTGTTCGGAGAAAGTTGATGTTGATGATCCTCGGGACTTGAAGCGAAGCTGACGTTTCCGACGTCATAAATGGCAAACGGAAGGTTGGTGCTTCGCTGGAAAGTGTGGCGTCTCTGTTTCACTGACGTAATGAAGTCAAAGCAGAGAACACGAGAAAAAAGATCAATTTCTGGTGCTTAGGGCTCATAATTCGGCGCCGCTTGTTCGTTGGCATGGCCTTGATGTATAGATGGCTTTCACAGTGACGTCATCAAATTGTAAAGTCAAAATAGCGAGATTTTAAGAATTCTTATTTACACTAGGTTGTAGATAAAAAAAGTAAATCTTTTTGCACAAGTTGTCATTCCCGTAGCATGTTTCATTTCGAAAATACAGCAATTTGAACTTCCAAGTTTTCACAGTGCGTGACACCAAAATAGGAATGCTGTCTCGTTGAAAAAAGTACCTACTCTTGATTTTCAGCAGTATAACCATTCCAAGTATTAGAAGATATTTTTATGCGCACGCACTTATGCTAGCCGCTCTCGAGAGAAAAGAAGGAGCCTTTAGAGAAAAAGTGAACTCCAGATGTTTTTGTTGTTTTTGGGCGGCCATATTGGTGCACCAAAAGTGTGCACCAATATGGCGTCTCCATACAAAGCTCTACAAAGGTGCGTGAAACGTTTCGGCAAATAACTCTGAAACTGTGGGCCACAAAGACCAGACTTGGACAAATTGTTTAAAAATTAGTCCTTTATAACATTTCATTTTCTTCGCTTCTTTTACTGGACGGTTTCCAATTTAGTTTTTTTGTTGCGTGACAGTGAAAATGATCTGTAGAAGTTATCGTAAAATTCCGAAAATAAGCCCCGGGGCTTACATTTTTCAAAGGCCCTTTTCGAGGGGCTTATTTTTGGAGGGGCTTATCTACGGAGGGAAATTTGCGTTTCAAACTCGATAGGGCTAGCCTTATAGTTGGAAGTAAATTTACCGTTTTTGCTTTCTTTTACGTTGTATTTGAGGGTAATTTTCCAAGTACAAGCCCCTGGGGGGCTTATGCACCTATCAACGTAAACCCCGTGGGGGGGGGGGGGGAGTGCGGGCAAGGGGTGGGGATTTGACAAATTTTAAAATTTTTTGATCAAATTCCCCAGGGTGGGAAACGAAAGGTCAGTCAAAAGTGTCAAAAAAGCCCCCACCCCAGGGGAAAAAAATCTATACAAACAATACTATAATACTGTATAAAACGAATTAAAAGAACATTTCAAAAGTACGTCCTTACTAAACGTAAGCTCCGTGAAATTACTCGCTGTAATTAAGTATTTTCTGTCTCCACCAGCATCTCTTATTTTG
>OZ037997.1:16958269-17023269 GCA_964035705.1 Porites rus | reverse complement strand
ATGGTCAGGTGTAGTCCGTATATTCCTCATATCACCAACGTTTGAGATCTAGACTACGGTTTTGTTAAAATTGAGCCGTATAAATCTTCCGTTTTGATGGTTTTGTGTGCGGTTTACGGTTTTGATCGAAATCTATCGCGGTTATTCGGTTTTGGGTAATTTTTAGAGCGGTTTTTTATAGATCCCAACGACCCCCTCATAGAGGCGGATAACGCCTGCCGAGATCTGCACAGTTCTGTCCACGAAGTGCGTTTGTCTACTCCTTTCTCATGTGACTCGGAAGCTTCAACAAAAGATAACTTTAAAAAAAAGTTTGTCGCCCTGGAAAAGTGTCTTAACGTCTGGTCCTCTAGAGATTTAACGCTCTTTGGAAGAATTACCATTATGAAAAGTTTAGCTTTCAAAAATAATTTTCATTTCCTCTGTTCTCAGCATTCCCACTAATTTTGTCGATCAAGTGAACAAATTTCTGTCCAACTTAATATGAAACCACAAACCGACCAAAACCAAGCGCTCAACAATGATTGGAAGGATAAACGACGGCGGACCCAGCATGCCTGATTTCGAAATAATGGATAAACCTTAGATGGCAGGGTGGGTGAAACTTCTTTTAGACCCTCAAGCGCAATCTTGGAAGACAATACCGTTTAGCCTTTTAGACAGTGTGGGTGGCCCGTTGTTGTTTAAATGTAATTATTCGTTAAGAACTTTACCTGAGCTCCCTCTCCCGCCGCTTTTTTACCGAGATCCCGGGGGGGTAGGGGGGTACTTCCTTATATAAGCCATATAGGTATGTGTCGCCCCATCGGGTTGGGTTTTTGCGCCGTTTTGGTCTGGAAACGGGCATACACTTTGCCCATTTTGATCTGGAATCGGGTATGGTTTTCGAGGGATTTACGGGAGTGTATGAACGTATTTATCGTTTCAATTCCAAACGAGTGAGAAAGAAAGAAAAATACGGTATGCGAATCCGAAATGGATTTGAAGAATTTCAGTCGTTATTACTGAGAGGAGAAAACCACTCGACGAAATCGGATGAAATTCAGGCTAGTCATGGCTTTCATTAGACTTTCTCAAGATCTCTCAAAGTCCTTCGCTTCTCATTTCCGGTTCCGGTAGTTGGCCCCAGCGCGAAGCTCTCGTTCTCTCATTCGCTTTTGCAGCAGAAAACATAAAAAATCTACCGCTCGCTTCGCGTTTGTGAAAAAATTTGAGCTCGACTTGTAGGCACTTGTAGGTAAGTCTTACCCTGGGTTCCAGAGGATATTTTTTACTTATCGATCTGATGTTTATTTCATGGAGCCAGGGTAGGCAAGGCTAGGCTTCCATAGCAACACTGTTTTGTCAAACTCACACGTTTACGTCATTTGTAATGTTTTCGTAATGTTCCATTTTTAGCCGATAGACAAATCGAGTGGCTCACACAAAGTCTAGAGTCATTTCCTTGCGATTGCGATTGTTGATCATTTACTTCTCGTTATAAACGGGCGTACATTTTGAGATTCCACCTTGTGGTTTGGTTTACAGAGTCATCACATTGTTTGATGTCTATTTGGTCGCTTTTGGTGAGTTTGGCTTTGATTTGCTGTATTGGCAGCGTCCATTCTCAATCATGCTTCAGCGATTCTGACTGCGACAGCGGGATTTGTTGTCGGAGATGGAACAGAGTGAACGGAACATGCAGTTGGAGAGCCAGTTGTCCGTGTCAATTTAGCAGCGATTGCAAGTCAGGGGAAAGATGCGATCGGTCAAGAGGTGTCTGCGAGAAGAGAAATTATTTTCCAACATATAAAGCTTACACGTTCAACATTCCCAACATTCCCACAATCGACCCATACGATTTTCCTACTTTTGATCCTTATCCTAATCATGATGATTGCGTGCTTGATAGCGACTGCTTCGGAAGCAGGATTTGTAAGGACGGACAGTGCAGACACCATAGCAGTGGAGCTAGTAGAGGGTTGTTGAGTGGAAGTAAACTCATGGGAATCGTGTTAACTGCCATAGTAGCGACGATAATATCATGCATTTATTACGCGTGTAAAAGAACCAGAAAACCACCAAATCTGCCTTCGCGAAATGTAAATATAAACGCACCACCAACAGGTGTAGAGGCATCTAGAAGAAACGATCATCAAATGCAAGCGGGGAATGTTGGAACAATTAACCTGCGAGCAAGCGATCATTCTGAAAGTACCAACTCAACTGTAGTGGTTGTTGAAGACGAAACCCCACTGCCACCTGGTGCTCCCCCACCTTACAGCTCACTGCAATTCGAGGCTCGACAAGGAAGTGAGAGTCTTTCAGATCAATCCCCACCAAGTTATGACGAAGCCGTAAAAAATTTGACTTCGACTTAGAACACGTAACCTTGGGTGCCAGAGGTTTTTCCTTCCTCCGATAACGACAGTCTCGGGGTCTTTATTCATGATAGTTTTATAACGGACAGGTGGATCTAGGATACTTTGGAACATAAATAGATTAAAACAGCTTGTAATTAATTTAGTTCGAACGCCACCGTAAATGAGAGCTGGATTAAGTAGGTGTGCTGCGTAAGCACGTTTTGTTTAGGAGAAAGCTTGTATTTATTATACAGTCAATATAAGTCAGTGAAATATGAGTCAGGTTAGAGTTAGGCAGCTATCCTTTTACTTATTTTCAACATGTCAATATTCAGTGGTTGGCAGTCACACATCTTACTTAGGACACATGAGTAACCCATTGTTTCTTGCAGGATTTCAAAGCAATGACAATACAGGGTCACTTTTGAAGTTACGTTGTGTTGGTGGTGGCCCATTGGCTTGGCAATGGATTAATGCATGGACATACCCTTGGGATATGCAATTTTTTTCTTTCCTGGTGGTGTATTCCCCACCCTTGGGCACGTACAAGAAGACAATTCCCCACCACCTTTTGAGAGCCATGGCGATTTCCAAACAATAGCAAAACAAGACATTTTCAGAACTTTTACAAACGTTTTCTAGAGCTTTAGGAGAGAAGGATAATACATGTATGTGGTTAAAACATGAACATTACATTTGAAAGCAAAGAGAAAAAAACTCTAAATTGAGTCCTTGATAGAACGCTGCATTAGAACACTGGACTGAATCTCTGTCTATTTATATAATTATTTTAACAGTCTTGATTTGTCCCACCCCCTTACCCCCGCGAAAGGACTGCCTTAAACGATTCCCTAACCCCAGGCCCAGATGGCTGGACTTGTCCTGGGGGTTGCCTGGTGGGGGGCAGATGCTAACAGGTCAAATTGAACCATGCCCAAACAGACAAGGAAGTAAATTACATAAATGTGTGACAGGTGTTAGATCATATTCCCTACAGCTACATCTGGCTAAACCTAGCTAGTTATATACTACATAATAGTTTATAAATTTTCTTGAACTATCTGTTAATAACCCACAAAAATACAAAAGAAAACAGGGGAGGAAGCATTACAGACACCTAAAAATTATGGGAGAGGGGAGAGTCAAAATCAAGTATTTAAGTGGCTAATAACTATACGATGCAACCACTTCTCCTTCGGTGTGGGACAAATGCAGACTGCAGACTGGCAGGTGAACATTGTTGTCAAATGCTTTAACAGATTCCCTATCCGTAATCTAGACTTTTAGAGGACTTTGATTTTAAGGTTGCAATATTTACCTCATTTACCTGCCATTCTGCAAGTCTGCAGTCTGCATTTGTCACACGCTGCTTCTCCCTTACCCCAGGGCTACACAATGTTAGACTGATTCTGTTTAAAAGAAGCACAGTACTCAAAAAGTATTTTTTATCTGATATCCCAGCTCCAAGAAATGATCTACCGAGACTCTGGTAGCTAGTCACTGAGTAGATGTTGGCCACTAAAAGAGGTGCATTTGAAATTCTGTTGTTGCACCTGAAACTGGCTTAAGAATTATTGAGATAATTGTTTTATGTATTGATGACTTGTTACTACAACAGTCAATTTGTGGAAAGTTGTGAGAAATTAATGAAATATATGTTTGTATAGTAATATGTTGAGAAGTTTTCTTTAGTTGATTAAATGACTGAATGAAGGCATGAATTTGATAACTATATGAATCTGTGTCTCTTAGTTTTTCAAGCTCATAGGCAAATTAACCCCCCAGGGATTCTCCTATGAGAGGAGTTTTCTCATTCAAGGGGTATAAATAATTTATGCACCTAAATAAGACAAGCATCCCCACTCCTCTTTTTGGCTGTTCTAAAACACTTATGGGTTCTCACATCCTGGAAATATGTGCTCTTTTTGGTAGTTGATCATTTTTTGTCAGTTGGTTCTGGGGCAGTCAGAAAGTCGGAGAACTCTTGGAAGGTACAGTTGCTTGCCAAATATAATATTGATGTCGTGAGAGATTCAAGCATCTCCAGAGATTTTTTGGTTCCAGACCTCATGGCAATTATACACCAGTATATTAACAGGAAGTTATTCATTAGTTACATTCAGTGATTCTACTTGGATGTGAAAGCCCCCTGTGCCGAAAGAAGGAGATGAAGAACTAAAAGAAAGAAGAAAACATTCCATGACTACATTTTAAATCAAAATTGAAATGATATTTAGTATAGTTCTAATTTGACTCTCTAATTTAGAATGGTATGATTTATGAGTTAAACAAAGCTTGAGCCATGCACAGATTGGGTGAATTTCGGGTGAACATTCTGCCTCGTTTCACATGGATGTTCCATTGTAAATAAAGTTACACTTCTTCTGTACCAAGGGAGGGGGGAGGGGGCACTCAACAAAGTTTTATACATGAAGGCTCTTCTCTGGGGTCCAATCTCTTACCCTTTTATATATCATTTTTGACAGAAATCATGTACCCTTTTCATATACCTTCCAATTTTGACAATTTTGAAACACTGCACTCCTTTTAACTGCTGTATATTCACTGTCTTGTAAATATGGATTAACAAGTAAACCAGGAAGTTTTCTTTACTTATTAACAACCATAAAATAAATACATGGTCATACATCTTTTAACCCTTTTGGGCACTTTTACAGACCAAAATGACAGAGGTCCCTCTTGTTTCATATACCTCAATTAGTCAAATCCCTACCCTTTTTTATACCTGAAGCCTGAAAAGGTGCCCCTTTTGTATAGGCCATTACAGGGAATAACCCCCCCCCCCGCCCCAAGGGGTTAAGGGTCTGTTTACATGGAGTGGGGGACCCCGGTCTAGTGGGGTTGGTTTCTTTTGTTTTCACGCTCTGGGGAACACAAAACAAAAGAAACCTACCCCACCAGACCGGGGTCCCCCACTCCATGTAAACAGGCCCTAAGTCACCTATAAAAACAAAAGTGAAATAAACAGCCATAGAGGACCTCATAATGAATATAAGCCCAGTCACGCGATCATTTTAGACTGTAGCTGTTGATCAGTTTAAACCCATTAATATTTGGCGTTATTTTAAAGCTGTGGATGTTTTTTAATATCCCACAAAAACGTGGAACGTTTTCTAATTAGACTGCTTGGCCTTTTTTTCACTTTGACGGGGCCGTTAAATGTTTTATTCAACATAGTTCCCCTCTCGGCGAATTTTATTATTATGAACAATGTTGATGGCGATGCCAAGGTATGGCCTTCAAATGAGTATAACCCGCATGAATGAATAATGATTCCTGTGTAAAGCGTTTTTCGCCGTGCTGAGTTTAGGGACTTTAAGATCCAACAACGCGGACGGTAACGAGAAAGTAAAAAAAACAAGAGGTTTGATTAGCAAAACAACAACTTTGCACGTGCACCATACTTTTTTGTACATTTCTCTGCCCGTTTTTGCACGACTAGGACATGAACATGCCTAGTTTCGCGTTTTACTGAGGACGTAAACAAGCAACGACGAAATTTTACTTCTCTTACTGTACTTGGATATGGTGCCTAGGAATAAAACTCCAGGAGGGTTCGCCTTCATTTGACGAAGTAAGTAGGTAGGAATAACTGCGATATAGACTGAAAGAACGCAAATTCACTTTTCAAGCGACGTTCTCATTGCCGTCGCGTCGTTGGATCTTAAGGTCCCTTTTGTCACGCAACAACGTAACTACAGACGTAAATAACCCGCAAACATAAATATTAATATGTCAGTGAGAGATGACTTAGCACTTTATACGTTTGCTGTTCGTGATCTTTTATTTTATTTGCTGCCTTCAATTTAAATGGTTAACAAAAGAAAGTATCTTTTTCTCCTGTTTCATAAAAAATGCCGTGTTTAAACCCATACTGGTCATTTTAATAATTGTAACAAGATCGCGTGTCCCCTGTCGGTGTGTTGACTGTTCCAATTAGACAATTGCCAAATAGAACAGGGTGTCTTTCTTTATTAATAATCGATGCTATTTTAGCTGGTCCTATTTCCCGAACGTATAATTCGCTGAATTTCAATTCACTGTACAGCGTGCTTATTCAAATCACTCGTCGCGTTACAAACAATGCCTGTAAATACGATCGTGTAAAGGACTTGTAATCTGAACCTTGCGTGCATAAAATTTTTTCGCGGCTCACGCACCCATGACAAGTCCAACGGCGATGAAACAGGGATGAAAGGATTTTGCCAATTTTGGTTCCTCCTTCTTGTCGTTAGTACTTCAGTTATAAATGTTCCATGTTCCGCTTGTTCAAATAACGGGGACTGTACAAATCATGGCGGGATTTGTTGTCCGAGTGACTTCACTTGCAGTACGAATGAAAGGTGTCATAGACGTTCGTGTATCATCAACAGCCACTGCCCTGCTGGTAAAGAATGCCTGAATTCGAAGTGTATTCCCCGATTAAAAACGTGCTACTCGGATAGAGACTGCTTTGAAAACGCTACCTCCTCACGAAAATTGAAATGTTGCCGCGGGAAATGTAAAGATGTTTTTTTGTGCTCTATCCCTACAACCAAAACAACACTAACAACAAGATCTGGATTTTCGTGTATCAGCTGGAAAGACTGCTCTGAAGGGCAGAAGTGCGAGGGAGGAAAATGCAAGGAGAGCTCAGAGATCACGCTTACAAAGGCAGGATTTCTATCCGCAGCCATTTTGACTGGGTCAATATTTTTGCTTATTCTATGTTGTTGTTTTGTGCGTGAGAGTCGGTACAGTAGACAGAGATATGCGGAGCGACAGCGGAGATCAAGAAGAAGAAGAAGATCTAGGCAGGGTAGAAGACGGTCAACACTTCCTAGTACAAATGCAGTAGAAAATGGAGCATTTACCACAGATTGCGAAGGGGGATTTACGATACCTCCCCCAGAATACCCTAGGGATGAATTGATTACTTCCGCGGATGATCATGATGCTAATTCTACTCCACTGGAGGAACAGACTTGTTCACCCCCGCCCTACTGCACTCTGTCTTTCGACCTCCCGCCTTCATATGAAGAAGCCCTTCAAACTGAAGCGAACGGGAGTGATTTAACAGAAGTAGCATAGAGACCAAAAATTAACCCATCCTCTCTGAGGGACGAATTGTTAAGTCTGTGGATAAAATCTTCCGGTGTGATCACTCAAATGGAACCACTTCAGCATTTAAATAGTACACAGAGGATTTTAGAATTTCTCTTACATTAAAACTTTTACTTTAGACATAATTTGGAGGGAAAGGGTTAAGGTAGCAATTAAATAATAATGACACCAACAACAATGAAATCTGGGGGGGTACTGCCATATATGGGCTATATGGGTATGTGCCGCTGTGAAGGGTATGGTTTTCAAGCAGTTTACTCTAGCATAGGGTATATAAATCAGAACATTTGGGTCTAGAATAGGGTATCATTTTTCAGGAAACTGATCAGTTGGTCGAAGATTTTATCTAGACTAGGGAAACAGCTACTCTAGGATAGGGGGGATTTGGGGAGTTTACTCTAGTATAGGGTAGCAAAATTTAGCTGAACTAGCTCTGGTATAGGTTAAGGGTTCCAGGGTCCCAGCGGCACATCCCTACCCAGAAATTCCTAAAGTACTCCCTCCCCCGGAATGAAATACACTGAAAATGAATGGTGCCCATGGAAGCAGTCTTTTGGGCAATCAAGACCTTCACTTAAAAAATTCAACACCTCGCATACTGAGATGAAAAGAAATATACAAATACAAGGCTTCTTGAAGCTCTTCAAAGATTGCCCCCATAGTTTCTGTGTACCATTGCCTTTTGTAAATTAAATATCCTGTGTAGTATTTTTATTTTTATAACTTTGTACATAGGTAAAAAAAAAAAGAGAAAACAAGCCCTAAAAGCAAAAATCAGGGGTGTAGCCAGCCCATAGACCTGTAGGCCTGGACCTACAAATTTTTGGTTTGATCACTCTACCACTTGTAATAAATTATGTGTTGTTGGGGTGTGCTAAAAAGCTTGAGAGCACAAAGTTTTGGTGAGGTCAATGTGAACTAGTCGTGCATGCAATTTTCAGGATATGTGGAAATGAAAGTCAGCCAGGCCTACAACTAGTCAAAAAGCTGGCTACGCCCCCGAAAATGTCTGCTGTGTTAGATCAAGGGGGACAGGGGAGTGGAACATCCCCCTTCCCCACTCCTACTGCAAGGTCTGGATCTATCAGTAGTGTGTATTATAGTTTTGTAACATTTTGTAATGTGATATGAGTGGCAAATGAGTATGAGTAGCTGTTGTTATCGTAAGCTTTTTTCCAACCACATTTCGCAGTTAAACATAGGCTTTCATAATGTCCCTTACAGTTGTGCAGTTTTGTTTTGTCACAAGACTATGTCGCTCACTAAGTTGCTTCATTTAGGGTTGTTTTGCTCACTTTAGAGATGCTGACAAATGTTTGTCCTGTGTAACTGATAAAGAGGATGACTCGGTGCAAGTCTACTAAATGTAGTAATTCCAATGTGTCAAAAATCAAATTAAATTTAGTGACTTCTTCTTTATTTATTGCCGGTGTAGTGCATGACATACAATTCACATAATTTAATTTTATTAGCTGACATATTGATTGTCATAAAATTCATGTTTCAGAAACAATATTAAACTATCTTTTTTGGAATTTGATGGTTATTGAGAAGTTAAAGTTATATTTTTTTCTCACAAAATGAGCAGAATCTATTCTCTTATCTCATGAGATGTGTGAAGAATAGCGGAGCAAGTAATATACTGGGCCGAGCTGGTTAAGATAACCCAGGGTTACTGCGAGATTTGAATTCAGATTTGAAAGCTTAAACAGCATTTCAGTTTTAATTCCTTTTTGTCTGCAAGTTGATGATTGGAAACTCTAAAAATAACAGAGAAAATTATCTGAGAAAATGCTTTTCGACACAAGAAAAAGAAACCAGTGGGGGTTAACTTTAAACTAAGCCCTGGAGCTTATAGTGAGTACTAATATTACAATTGAGGGGGTAATAACATTGAAGTGAGAATGAAGGGTGAAATTAAAGTTGGGTTTCAAGGATAGCAACATGGTGCCAAGAAATTAACAGAAAGACGTCGGGGCTCGAAAAGAGTCCTGTCCGGTCGCCTGGGAAAAAAATTTCTTCTTGCTGGGTGAGTAAGCAGTAAAACTTACTCTCCCAAGGCAAAGGTCACATTATACTAAAGCAATAAAATGTTTTTCGACGGCAAAATGATAATTTAAATCAATTGCAATGATAAACAGTTCAGTAGATGCTAGAAATGTTCCAGTTTGAAAAAGACGATAGTTTTCATCCGAAAACTGTAGCAAGCCACCTTAAGCTTTATTTTAGTGCTGTATGTATCATTTAGTTTTGTTTTAAAAACAAGAACCCATTGCTTAAGAGCTTGTGACAATTTTCTTGGCCAACACTTTTTTTTGCATAACACCAAAACTTTAAAATTCAAACATTATAAAACAAAAACTATGTCACATGTAATAACCAGCCGTTGGCAGCCTAATGTGCTGTTTTCAGTCAGCATTGTGGCTTTGGCTATACTTACTGTTGGCTGCTTTGCACTATAGTTTGTTGTAACAGCCTTCACAAAAGGCCCCTTGCTGGCAGCAATACACACAGTGATTGAGATCTTTCTCCCACATTTCAAATGATTATGATATACCATAATTAATTTTTCATCTTTATTAGATGATTTGTTATGCTTTGGAGAAGTCCAGTTAAAAACCTGAAAAATTTAACAAACTCACAATTGATTTTGTTTTATGCTCTTTCAATCTCTTGTATTTGTAGGGTTTGTTGTATCCCATAATCTGGCATGAGATAAGTTACATGATACCCGACTGCAATGGGCCGGATAATTATACAATTTCACCCTTGGCAGTACTGTCTATTTACAACACAAAGGCTAGTGGGGCCCAGTAAATCGGGACTGAAATAGTTTTAATCAAACAGATGCCATAGGTAACGAGGTTTAGAATCCCAATTGCCTGTAAGTGTACCATTTGGCTTTTTTTACAAGTGTGCTCCAGGATGTGAACTTCTAGCAGTCATGGTGGGACTTGAACTCAACATCACCAGATTACAAATCAGAACTCTAACATTATGGCTGCTCAGCTATGCTACCTCCTGCAGGATCCTTGCTACCATCAGTGACAACAAATGGCTAAAGCACAGGGAAGACACCAGCTTTTGGTAACAGCTAAGGGAATGTCCCAGTTTTCATTCATTGTTGAAAACTAGGGAATCCAGTTTTGCCCATAATAAACATTTTTATCATTAATAATATTATTATAATATATTAATGGTTAGCCTCTGTTGCTTGTGCTTTTTGCAACTGCGAGAAATCCTATTTGTGAACAACCCTGGGTGAGAGTTTTTACTTTGTAACAAAAAGGTAAATTCTAGTATATCCTGCCGACTATGTCCTTTTGACAACAAATTTCATAAAGACTCAGACTATCATACATTACATAGTTACATACATTACATAGTTAATTCTCTCATATTCAGTAAATTATTGTATTGTTCATCAGTATGGGCTAATACCACCAAGAAAAACATCAAGCTAATACAGACAGTGCAAAATTTTGCAGCCCAGATAGTTTCTGGAACAAGGAAATTTGACTATGTTACACCTATTCTTAAGCAGTTACAGTGGCTGCCAATTGTTAAACAACTTGAGGTTAGGGATGCTACCATGGTATTTAAATGCTTAAATGGACTTGCACCTCCATATCTTTGACAGAAGTTTAAAACCAGATCGGAAGTGCACAACTGCAACCCTAGGAATAGGGACCGCCTACATATACCACTCTGTAGGATGGCTGCAGGTCAGCGCCCGTTTACCTTCAGAGGCCAAAGGCTGTGGAATAGTCTCCCAGATGAGTTTCAGTCTATCACTAATTTAGATGTATTTAAAGTTAAAATAAAACATTTTTAAAGGGTGTTTTTGGAAAACTAAGTTTTAGATATTTGACATTGTAAATTTAGCTGAAAAGCCTTTTTGAGGAGATTAATAAAGTTATTATTGTTTATTATAGACTATCATACATTACATAGTTGATAAATTTGATTAATACTTAACACTAAATATTAGAATAACTTAATACAAAATATTATTATTCATTCAAAATATTTCCCCGATTCTGATTGGCTAAAAGCACACGCTTAATTCACCATAACCAGTTACAGATGACCAAATTTGGAAGAATTTTGACTTTAACGAGGAAATGACGTCAAAAAAGCAGCGTTTTCGCAGGTGAAGGCACCGTTAACCGAGAAGACCTGGGGACAAGGTTGAGTTGTTTTGGTTGTCAACTTGAAAAAATGGCGGACATTTCACTCGTTTCAAGAGTAAGAACTAGCTAAAAACATGACAAGAACAGCAAGAAGACAACTCGAAGGGCGACATCTGCTATTTGGAGAATATTTGCGGAGCTGGACAAACCTAAACCTACACTATCGAAGATAAAATGAACATCGATGGATCGATGGAGGTAAGCATGTTTTAGCTATGTTTTTAAACTAGGAATTATTTTGAATGAATAATAAAACAGTTATTGAATTCGGCTTTCATATCATATGAAGAGTTATGGAGATCTCGGAGGGTGTTATCTGCCTCGGCCTACGGCCTCGACGGATAACACCCTCCTCGATCTCCATAATTCTTCATAAGATACTCAGCCTCATTCATTAACTGTTAATTAATGATAATTAACAATGCCCATGGCGCTAGCTTTTGCCGATAACAGGTAAAGTAAGAGTCAGGATCTGGAAAAGAAGAGTCAAAATAATAATTTCTCATAAATGTATACTAGACATATATGGAGTTTTGCTTTGATGTACATGTAGGTACACAAGCTCTGATTATTATGGTTCCTTCTTTCCATTCCCTTCAAGGCTAACAACATTTTTTTATAGTTGTTGAAAAGACAGACTAAGCAAGATATTGCCCATTGTTGTGTAGTTGTCAAAACATGATGCACTTTTATGCCTGAATTAGCACCTGGGGTACTTATTTACTTTGTGTGTGTGTGTTGAGAGTGGGCATAATTCAAAGGGGGGTGGTTATTTGAAGGGGTGTTGGGTTAGTTTGACTTCAATTTTTCCATTAAATGCAGACTGTAGCAGCAAATTGGAGTGTACCTGTGACAAGAAACACAAATCTTTGTGTGTTTGCTTTAAATGTCGCATTTCTCTGAGGTCCAGTCATAATGGAATCTCTCTATTCCAGATTATTTAATGACATTTTTCTGTCTTGGAGGAATGAGGGTTGGAAGCAGGGAGAGTGCTTTTTAAATATTATTTCTCTCAAAGAGGCACCAGTACAAAAGGGGGGCACTTATTTGAAGGTCAGTGCATTAATTTCAGTATTTACAGTAAATACACAACTATTGGTACTTTTTGTGACACCCTTAAATCCTTCTCAGAAAGTAATTCTACTTTTAGGCAGCATACATGTAATATTTACTGCAATATTATTATTATTCAATTGCAATTTTTGGTGCACTTATGCTGACAATGGAAAATTATTCCAGAATTACATTGTAGGGATAATTCATTACAGTTTCTAGGACTGGTCTGAAACTTGACACAGCTGATCAATACTTTGCCGTAAAGCAAAGTTTTTGTGTTAACTGGCTTTTCTGGGAAGAATCACTTGATAAATCAAGATTTTTTTCCTTGAATAAGAGCCTGGAACTCAATAACTTTTAGTGTGTTTTGTTGGTTAGGTTCCTTTGTCAATGGTTAAAAATACAAAGTAACATTTTATTTTTCTTGTATTGTGACTTTACCTTAGTCTTCCTGTTATACTGTGCACCACAAGTCTCACTGTCGACATCAAATGGCAAACCAAGGTCCAGGTGATATCTAGCTGGATGAACATGAAGAACTACTTGGTCCTCACCAACATCTAATGTTGTGTCCTTTGTTGATTTCTGCATGGGGAAAGAGGACATTTTTGGTACACCATAGTTGTGAGAAAGATAATTTTTCAGTCAGTGACACAGGCAGTTCGGAAAAAAAAATGTAAATTACAATAGGAGTTGAACCTATGAACTGTTGCCTTTGTCACTGACTGAAAAATCATCTTTCTTGTTATATTCACCAGGCTCAAAATTCACCATCACATCTCTATCACCTTAGATGTGGTTTCACTACCTCACAATGTAGGAAGGATTTACTTTGTATTCTAATAATATTACTAATATCATTATTCCATGGTTATGTACTTGTATCTAGCCGCATAACTTGCACAACTGGAGCTACATGTAATAATGCACCTATCAATGTAAATCCCATGGGGGGGGGGGGGGAGGAGTGCGGGCAAGGGGCGGGGGTTTGATGCCTGAGACTATCCCTCCTTCGGGCTTTTGATAGTGCAAAGCGACCCTGGGGTCAGGACATTTGTCTTTGACCGAAAGAAGCCTGGTATCAATTCAGAAGCGGTAACCAAGTCTGTCCCTCGAGGCTTTCTGAAAGTCACGCTGTTGGAGAAAGTTATGCAGTTTTCATTTGTTTTAATCGCCATAATCTGGCACTTTACATGTACACTGTCATCTAAACAGATAATGTCTATTTTGAGAAAGTTTTTATCTTCAAGTTCCCATTCGATTGTAAACCTCGATTGAAATCAAATTCTACCATGAAAGTCTGGGGATTTTTTGCAGGTCACTGATCGGACCTGTTCCGACATGTTGAGCCGATGTTATAAAGCATTTTACGTTTCATTAATACAATAGCATGGTCAATCTTCCTGGAGTGATTATGTTGTTCAACATAAGACATGCTAGTGGAGAGAGAAAATACTTAATTACAGCGAGTAATTTAACGGAGCTTACGTTAACCTTAAATAAAAGTAGTAAGGATGTACTTTTGAAATGTTCTTTCATTTGTTTTATATAGTATTATAGTATTGTTTGTTAAGATTTTTCCCCTGGGGTGGGGGCTTTTTTGACATTTTTGATTGACCTTTCGTTTCCCACCCTGGGGAATTTGATAAAAAAATTTTAAAATTTGTCAAATCCCCACCCCTTGCCCACACTCCCCCCCCCCCCACGGGGTTTACATTGATAGGTGCATAATATTGTAGTGAAGTTAAAGAATTTGTAATAAAGAATTTGTGACACTTTGTACAATGAATCGTGACTTATTAATCTTGAGTGAACAACAGATCAATTACTAGCTTGATAGGAACCAGAAATAATTATAACCCATCTTTCTTATATATTCACCAGGCTCAAAATTCACCATCACAGCTCTATCACCTTAGATGTGGTTTCACTACCTTACAATGTAGGAAGGATTTACTTTGTATTCTAATAATATTACTAATATCATTATTCGATGGTTATGTACATGTATCTAGCCGCATATCTTGCACAACTGGAGGTACATGCAATAATTTCACCTATCAATGTAAATCCCGTGGGGGGGGGGGGGGGGAGTGCGGGCAAGGGGTGGGGATTTGATGCCTGAGACTATCCCTCTGTCGGGCTCTTGATAGTGCAAAGTGACCCTGGGGTCAGGACATTTGACTTTGACCGATAGAAGCCTGGTATCAATTCAGAAGTGGTAACCAAGTCTGTCCCTCGAGGCTTTCTGAAAGTCACGCTGTTGGAGAAAGTTATGCAGTTTTCATTTGTTTTAATCACCATAATCTGACACTTTACATGTACACTGTCATCTTAACAGATAATGTCTATTTTGAGAAAGTTTTTATCTTCAAGTTCCCATTCGATTGTAAACCTCGATTGAAATCAAATTCTACCATGAAAGTCTGGGGATTTTTTGCAGGTCACTGATCGGACCTGTTCCGACATGTTGAGCCGATGTTATAAAGCATTTTACGTTTCATTAATACAATAGCACGGTCAATCTTCCTGGAGTGATTATGTTGTTCAAAATAAGACATGCTAGTGGAGAGAGAAAATACTTAATTACAGCGAGTAATTTAACGGAGCTTACGTTAACCTTAAATAAAAGTAGTAAGGATGTACTTTTGAAATGCTCTTTCATTTGTTTTATATAGTATTATAGTATTGTTTGTTAAGATTTTTCCCCTGGGGTGGGGGCTTTTTTGACATTTTTGATTGACCTTTCGTTTCCCACCCTGGGGAATTTGATAAAAAAATTTTAAAATTTGTCAAATCCCCACCCCTTGCCCACACTCCCCCCCCCCCCACGGGGTTTACATTGATAGGTGCATAATATTGTAGTGAAGTTAAAGAATTTGTAATAAAGAATTTGTGACACTTTGTACAATGAATCGTGACTTATTAATCTTGAGTGAACAACAGATCAATTACTAGCTTGATAGGAACCAGAAATAATTATAACCCATCTTTCTTATATATTCACCAGGCTCAAAATTCACCATCACAGCTCTATCACCTTAGATGTGGTTTCACTACCTTACAATGTAGGAAGGATTTACTTTGTATTCTAATAATATTACTAATATCATTATTCGATGGTTATGTACATGTATCTAGCCGCATATCTTGCACAACTGGAGGTACATGCAATAATTTCACCTATCAATGTAAATCCCGTGGGGGGGGGGGGGGGGAGTGCGGGCAAGGGGTGGGGATTTGATGCCTGAGACTATCCCTCTGTCGGGCTCTTGATAGTGCAAAGTGACCCTGGGGTCAGGACATTTGACTTTGACCGATAGAAGCCTGGTATCAATTCAGAAGTGGTAACCAAGTCTGTCCCTCGAGGCTTTCTGAAAGTCACGCTGTTGGAGAAAGTTATGCAGTTTTCATTTGTTTTAATCACCATAATCTGACACTTTACATGTACACTGTCATCTTAACAGATAATGTCTATTTTGAGAAAGTTTTTATCTTCAAGTTCCCATTCGATTGTAAACCTCGATTGAAATCAAATTCTACCATGAAAGTCTGGGGATTTTTTGCAGGTCACTGATCGGACCTGTTCCGACATGTTGAGCCGATGTTATAAAGCATTTTACGTTTCATTAATACAATAGCACGGTCAATCTTCCTGGAGTGATTATGTTGTTCAAAATAAGACATGCTAGTGGAGAGAGAAAATACTTAATTACAGCGAGTAATTTAACGGAGCTTACGTTAACCTTAAATAAAAGTAGTAAGGATGTACTTTTGAAATGCTCTTTCATTTGTTTTATATAGTACTATAGTATTGTTTGTTAAGATTTTTCCCCTAGGGTGGCGGCTTTTTTGACACTTTTGATTGACCTTTCGTTTCCCACCCTGGGGAATTTGATAAAAAAATTTTAAAATTTGTCAAATCCCCACCCCTTGCCTGCACTCCCCCTCCCCCCCCCCACGGGGTTTACATTGATAGGTGCATAATATTGTAGTGAAGTTAAAGAATTTGTCATAAAGAATTTGTGACACTTTGTACAATGAATCGTGACTTATTAATCTTGAGTGAACAACAGATCAATTACTAGCTTGATAGGAACCAGAAATATAACCCCTATTGTGTAAGCAAGCATGCAAAAATGTGCATCGTGTAAAGTAGATAGTTAAATGTGCTTTCCAATTGGAATAGCGTAAAAGCTACATCCTTTAAACTGGTAGGATTTTGTGTAGGATGGAATGATTATTCAAACCCAGCCGCTCATGATTTACATAAGTAATGTAGGTGTAATAGTGCAAAACCACACGCATTCCCTACTATATTTTCCCACGTATGATTTAGCTACCAATATGCCAATATGTATAAAAGTACCTTGATTTAGCAATAAACGATAATTATATGTGATCAGGACTTGAGTGTGTGCAAGTCTCTTAGAGTACTGATACATGTAGCCTGAAACTGGCCAAGTCTAGAGATACTCAAGCAGTCAATACTTATCTGTTGGCTACGAAATCAACTCCCGTTTACAACAATATCATGTACCCAGCTTAAGTCAGTCCCTTATGGGGCTTCAAAAGTACAGGGTTCATGTGCATGTGCATGAAAGAACTGATGGTCAGTGCAATACTTCTATATGAGCCAATTTTTATTGTTCTGCCCTAAAACAATTTTTTTTACATAATTTTCTTGTTTTCTCGAAATCCTTTCGAGTGATGAATATTTAAAAATCCTGGTTTTTAGAAACTCTAAATGTGATTAAACTTGAGTCTTGATTCTTGCATCTCATTCATTAATCATAGGTGAGTATGTTTGTTGATCAGGGTTTGCAAGTTTTCTTGAAGAGTGGAGTCAGTGTGACTTCTGGTTCACAAATTTTGGAGTCATTTTGGAATATTTGGAGTCAAGTATCACAACGAAAAAAGCCAAACAGACTTTCCAGCATGTGGTCCTGGCATGTTGACACTATCGTGAGGGATACACCTTTCATCGTAATTGACCCTCTTCCTGTTTTTTGGTCGTGCAGTATAATTCTTTAATTTCGATGATTTAATTAAGGTTTACAACGTTTACAATTAACGTAAATTGTATTTGTTGTGAAAAAGGTAAGGACAAAACTATGTTTGTTACCGAAGATTTCTGGAGTCGAAGTGACTCCCTCCGTAACCTCAGTGGAGTCATTTGAACAATTTTGGCGTAAAATACGCCAAATTTGGCGTATTTGCGAACCCTGTTGATAATTATACAATAATTTGTTTCACTTTTTTTTATGTTGAACTCTGTGCATTAATTTGTTCATTTACAGATGGGGATGGTGGTATTTTATTTTGCCCACTATTATGCTATTTTGCTCAGCAGCAAGTCATTTTGCATGGTGACTTTGTTTGTAGTAACTCCACCCATTTTTCAACACGCCAAATATGAAAAAACAAGACAAAACAAACCAAAAACAAAAACTTCCTTCCTCAGGCATGTCATTTGAGAGACAGCTAACAATGAAGCATTATCACTGTTATAATAATCATGCTAAAATAATGGTTTAAGGCTGCAATACAAGTTTAAAAACTAAAACAGAAATTTCATAGCACTCACAATTCCAGGCAGGGCAATTTCTATGACAAGAAACTCTGGAATTCCTTCTGGTGGCTCCTTTATTATTTTGTACTTAGGTTCTGGAACTTTTGGTATGGAGTGAACTTCCTCTATCTTTGGAGTATTTGAAGAGGCTAGAGGAAAGTGCAGGAACAACATACTTCACTTTTTAAACAACACTAAAATTAATAAAAAAAACATTTTTGTTGTTTATTGTTGTTGTCTCCTTTAAAAACATTTACAGGAAGAGACACTACTAGCCCATTTCCCTTTCTGTCTTAAAATGGATCAAATGGAGTGCATACATGTTTTGATACATGCACTTCAATGATACATGAAACTACTGGTCTCGTTTGAGCTTAATTGACCCTACCAATGAACCCTATGGTAACCACAACATAAAGATGAGAAAATCATTCAGCAAAAGTTCCATGAAATTACACAGGCTGTCTGATCTTATTAATGCAGATAATTAAACCATGTACAACAATGAGACACAGCCTGTAACATTTCCTTTTAAAGTTACAAGTAACAAGATATGTGACACAGTGTATTGATTCAGTCACCAAGAAAAAAAAAACATTTAACTGACCTTCTGGTGCAGATGATTTGAATTCTTCTTCCATCTCCATTATAACAGGCTTACTTTTGCTTCTTATGCAGTGTGGATGAAGAACTCCCATACATTTCTTGTGTTTAAGTATGGTCCAGTTTCTTTCTAGTTCTATGTCGTATTTGCTTTCTAATCCCTCAAAGACAATGGTGAGGAAAAAGCTATTAAATAGTTCACTGTTTTGTAACTTGCTGTAAAATGCTGGATTGATGACCACATCATATGCAGTACAACCTAAAGGGAAACATAAACAATAAGTTTTTTGCAATGACTAAAATGAGACATAAACTGTACCTACAAAATTTAGTTGATTCTTGACAAAAGTTAATAAGTTAAACTTCAGTGCCCCATTGAAGGTCAGAAAAATTAGACGATGATGCAAGTGAGAAGTGTGTCAATTATGTAATCGCTATTGACAGACACCTCATGCAACTCACGTGTAGATTATCACCTATGTAATTTAAGTTAGGATTATCAGATGTAGAATAAAATGTGCTTGAATTGAAATGGCTTTGCTCTCTCATGTCTGCTATTGTAACAACAAGGTAGGGCTGGGCTGTCACTAAGATTTCAAGTTGCCCGTTATATACACTAAGGGAACACATCCAAATATTGGCATCGAGTCACACCGATGCCAATCAATTATTGGGCACTGATTTTTTCCGATTCTGTTGAATGTCGGACCCGATAATATCGGTACCAAATGAAACGGAATCGGCAACGGGTCTCAATTCTTTATGGGGCCAATTAACATAGGTCATCAAAAATATCTGGCAGCTCAAATAACCCGTCACAAAAGCAAAAGCAAAAGCGTGAATGTCTGTTTTTCGATGCACAAACACGTTAAATTTCCAATGTAAATGTTGTAGACCAGCAGATAAAGTGTTTTTTCTTATTATTAACCTTATCTTTCTTATAAATGTGTCTTATTTGAACCGAAATTTTACGTCACAGTTTCGAACGTTAAATGTTTGTTTGTATTTCCCATGACAGAGTATGACCAGAAAAGATTAAATTTGTGTATCAATTAATGGGTACGAGAAGAAACAGCAGGTCATTCAACAACGCTGAAGAGCATCTCTTGAGTGAAAGACGGCACAATGTACATTGCAAGTGTATGATCTCAAAATGATAATTTTAACATAGCTTTGGCCCGTGCGAACTGGAACCCAAAATGCATGACTATAAGAATCTTTGGAGGAATAAACAGTTTAGGACTTTAAGTGAAAAAAATAGAAAGAAGTCAGAACATCCACAACAAAAATGCAAATGTTGTTACCATGTTGTGTACTTTAATTGCTTAAATTGCCACAGGAGAGAAGAGGACATCGTCTGAGAATCAGGCTGCAAGTTGTTTATTGGTTGCATATGAACTCAAAAAAGGGATTGAAGTAGGCGTTCAACTGGATAGATAGATAGATAGATAGGTTATTAAAACTGCATCGCAGCCAAAGGCTGAATTACGCAATTATTTACAAAAACTTTACAATACTTGAAAATTACAAATGAATCCTAGACAATAAGTCAAAAACTAATTTTTAAGAAAATATTAAAAATTCTCAACATATTCATAATGTTAAACTATAAAGCATGAATATAGGTGGGATAAAACTACAGCCCAGACATCGCATATATAAAAGTATTAATTGTTCTGTTCGTGCAAAGCTTTGGCATATTAAAGGAACAGTATCCTGTTACTGCGCATGCACCAAACTTTGATTTTTGGACAGGATGTCGCGAAATCAAAAGATGCGAGGAGAGTAAGAGAATCTTGAAAAATCTGTTTGCATCGCGCTTGGCCGGGTTCAATACGACACTAAAACTTCTCAGGATTATAGATCAATGATATATTGTTCCTGTTAAGTTTCTATTTGGGCAAAATCTGGATTTTTTAGCGTTACTTTTATTGCCGTTGGCCGGAGGACCAAAAGATTGGAAGCACTTCGATGCCGATTGAAGGCTTATTTCTTCTGCTAGCTTCCATACAAGCTCAGATAATTGTGAAAGGAATATGCAGAAATGACACAGCAACAATAAAGACTGTAAGAAAGAAACCGTTGAGACATTGATGTGACTGAGGAGATCTTGTGGAGGGGAGCTCCGTGAAGCACAATGTTTTGCAACGACGCGTTAGTAAACTTTTAAATGAATCTCCCTACGGCCGACAAAATCGAACAAACAGGCGCTACACGTTTCGAAAAACTAGTGACATGAATCATAATATCATTCTTGACTAACCTTTGTAATGATTCATAGCGTTGCTGCATTTTGACCTCTGACATGAGTTTCAAATTAGAAAATCTGTTTTTAAAGCGAGCGGAACGAGATTTTCGGTTCGCGAGGCGGCCCAGCTAGCGATAAAATCGCGATGAGGCTTCGAACTGCGAGCCAAATTTTTATATAAGACAAAAGACTTCTTCGAAAGTCTAAAATATTACTTGAGAATATAAACAACAAATCTCTTGCAAGCCTTTTTGGTTTTCTCAGTTACATGGCCGTTCCATGTTAGATCGTTCACTATTGTAAGGCCTAGTAGCTTTGTACTAGTGACTAACTTTACCTCCTTTCCTTCTATGATGACGGGATCAAAGACTCTTTGCTCTTTAGCAAAGGAGATCCTGAGTTCTTTGCACTTATCGGCATTTAGTTCGACCCTGTTCTCGCGAGACCACTCAATTACTCTGTTACCTATTGCTTGCGCGTGACTTTCTCCGCCCTTGACTACTACCTCAGACACCGTGGTGTTGTCCACATATTTCCATAGCTGTGCATTCGTATCAAGGTCGTTAATCATTAGGATAAACAACCACGGGCCTAGTTTGGTACCCTGTGGTACGCCAGTGGGGACTGGGCCCCATTCAGAAAAACACTCTGATGCAAATTTAATCCGCTGGGATCTGTCGGATAAAAAATCTATAATCCAGTTAATAACGCTAGTGGGTAATTTACACTAGCTATGCAACTTTCTAACAAGTACACTATGACCAATCAAATCAAACCCTTTACGGTTGTCCAATAATAATGTTCTTACAGTGGCTCTGTTTCCATCCGTACCCAACGATCAGCTGTGCAGCATACTAATTAGCGCCATTGTAGTTGAGGAATTTGGGATGGTTTTCTCTTTCTCGATTCTCCTTCCGCTATTAAATTGAGTCAAACTTACCGGATGTATGCACAGTTTGCTTTAGTTGAACACTCTGGTAAAAAAGGTCCTGATTTTGGTTAAAAAGTCAGCCACCTTGAGTCAAGCGCAAATTTTCCTAAGTGCTGAGAGTCGAAAGCAATTTCACGTGGCACCATGCTCAAGCTCACAGAACAGCTAAAAGTCGCTGAGCCATTCTCTCTTTGGTAGCTCCTGTATGAAAGACGCAAATTTTCGTAAAAGTTTATCCCGTGGTTTTATAATAATTATTATCCATGGTTTTGCTCTCGCTCCGCTTGCTAGGAAACCCGTTGAGGTCTACTTGTAACAAGTTTATGCATCCAGTTGTGTTCCGAGAAAGTGAGTTCTGGTTATATTTTTGGGTTGCATTGTTAGAAAGTATCGAGTAAAGAACACACTACTCAGTATGGTGTTTTGTTTGCTATGTATCAACGAAAACAGTGGTGTTTTACGTTGTAATATTTAACTCCTTTTAGTTTTTATAGAATAAATGTTATGGGAAGGAAATACCTCTGCAAAATGTCGAAAAGCACGTGTAGGCACGCATCAAATGAACAAACTCGAAACACAACATACAGGAACATGCAATATTGTTATTTGTTATGGAGTAGGAAAAAGGTACAGTTGATAGAAATTACTCTGGAGTGAAACGACTCTTTCATCAGTTGGTTTCGTGACATGCTTCATTTTATATATCAGATAAAACGATGACACATATGAACATTGGAATGTCAACTGGCTCCGATTGAATCGGCAAAGTTTTCATCGTAATCAGAAATGGCAACTGGTGCCTACAGACCAGTACTGCTTTCGAACAATCGGAAAATTAACCCGGTCCGTTTCCCATGATCGGGTTCCCTACCGATATTTGGATGTGCTCCCTTTGTAGGCAAGGGAATTGAACAGCTATCTGTAGGGAGTTTTTTGTTTCTAGTTTCCGTTCTTGGGGGATCATGAGTAGCCACAGAAAATCCCCAGCTTCTGGCACCAGTTGTTGAAAAGATGGATAACCCTATCCAGAGGATAAATCTCTATTCAGTGGATAATGCAGTTGATTTCCCCAATACTTATATGCTGGATAGTGATTTAACTGGCCCCAGTTGTTTAAAAGTTGGATAGCACTATCCACTGGATAAATCACTATCCAGTGGATAAGCATTAGGGAAACCAATTGCGTTATCCACTGGACAGTGATTTATCCGATGGATAGCACTCTACACCTTTTGAACAACTGGGGCCTGGTGGATAGTGCTGTCCAACGTTTGAACAACCGGGGCTAGGTCCTTACTGTCAGCCCTTAGGCCTTAAACTTGCGACCCATGGGGTTGCTAGTGTGACTTAATTTTATTCCCTAGCTACTAACTTTTCATGCCTGGTCACATTTAAAATTTCTTATTTTATTGTTCGCAGACTCTAAAACAACGTCTACACTTGTACATTACACATGTAAAAGTTTTATTAAATTGACCCCTGGTTTGCAACTGACATCACGGCGGCCATGTTGGGCGACAAGAACAAACGAGTTTCTCTCCTCTTGGAACTCACTCTTTTTTCATGCAAATTCTGGGAACAAATTTGAATTGTTTTGTCAACAAACTGGCCGCCTTGTCACGTGGTTGCAAACCATAAAATACATCACAAATGAATTAATGAATATAGCCTACCAAACCTTGGCCTTTGTTGTCCACTTCTGCATGAGGTTCTCCAAGGCTCATGGGCACACGGTACTGTGTAGGATCCACAGACTGCAATATTTCAGCCAGCTCCTGGTCACTGACATCTTTTGGAACAGGGACTTTGTCCGAGGTACAAATATTGATAAATACCTTCTCATTTTGACTGTTCCGCAGTTTCATAACATACCCAGGTTTAGGAACAAATTCATGTCTATCAGGATTCAAATTTTGTGGCGTCCCAGTTTCCTCTAACAATAATTTCTTGTAAAACTCTTCCTCCTCAAAGTTTACTGAATCATCCGTCAACTCCGCCATCTTTTTTCCCGCCAACCTCGTCCAGGGGTGCCATTTGTCATGCGCATTTTCCCGTCGCTGACCAAAAGGATCGTCGCCTCTGAGAATGAGAGTGTGTGACAGGACAGGACGACCGCTTCTTGTTATGTTGCAATGAACGAAGTATACTTTTGAAGTATTTTTTCCTCAAACTGGATTTAAAAGGTGCTTTAAAATGACTGGAGAAAGCGATAGGTTTGCTCTGACAGCTGAGCAATATTTAGGTAAGTAAAAGACAAAAGCTTGTGCAGCAGAATGCACAAGCTTTGAGCTCCTTTGAATTTTTAAAAGTTGGTCCCGGGCAGTTAGAATTTTAGCAGTAATGCACGAGGCAGCGATGAGCTCATGAAATGTCGTTTTTTTTCAGCAAAGTACCATGTGCTGACATACCTTCAGGTAAAATGCGCATCCATGTTTTCAATTAATTGATATACAGTACAGCTCAATAGGGACATTCCATTCCTTTTGATCCGCCCACCCCCTAACGATATATATAGAGGGTTTTTGAAGAGGGTGGTCGGATTTTTTCTTCAAAACGGCCCCCAAAATTGTACCCTTTTCCAGACGTTACTAATCAATGATGAGTGACTTCAATTGAGTAATTGATGAGTAATAATTTGGTAATCAACTGATTAGTCATTGATTATTTGCTATAATCAGTGGGTAATCAATGACTAATCAATGGCCAAAAATTTTGTGGCCTATTGATTACTCATCCCTGACATCGATTACTCATTGATGTCATCGATGAATAATTGATGCTTTTGATTACTCATTGATTATCTAATGATTATCCATCAATTAGTCATTGGTTTCACATCTTATGGTCATGAAGAAGTAGCCAGGGGATTTAAGACAGTCAGATCAAATGGAGAAATATTTTAAATGAGTAATTATGATAATAATAGTTGACTTGAGTTTTCAAAACATTTGCAGGATGCAGTTGCCCAGCTATTGGAACATAAAGAAGAGAATCCAAGGGTCATTCCAGCTCGCTTTCTCAGTGACTAGTACGTTAATATTTTTTATCTTTTTCTGTGCTCTTTAACAGGTAAACTACAGTAAACACCTGCTAATGAGAACCTGTGGATTAAAAACCGCCTGGCGGAAATTTACCACTTAAATACCTAAAAATACAAGGACCTGTTTAGCCAAGCAAGAGCAAGCAGGTTGTTACATGTGGGTTATTATCATAAACAATTTGACCAAGGAGTATAACCTTAAAGTGTAAATAAGTATCACAAGAATACACTGTACTTAACTGTACATAAATTCAGTAATCAGTTATAATCATTATAACAAAATTGTGAATAAGGAAAAAGTTTATTTACTTTTCTGATAATCAACAATCTATTATCTCTGCCATAAGAATTAACAACCTAATTATGAACCTACTTGGCCTAAATTGCCAATAAGTACCCCAAAATAAAAGAACCTTTCTTGTCAGACCTCAAAAAAGCAGGTTCTTATTAGCGGGTGTTCACACTTGTACTGTATTTTCACTGCTCCTTTCTTGTTGTGCAGATCTTTTAAAGATTAGTGGTTGCAATGATTATTAATCTGGGGAGTTGTTCATCATGTTTGCAGGGGGAAGGGGCATAAATTTAGAAAGCTGTCCTCTAGGACAGAAGGTAAAAGGACAAAAGTATCAACAAAGCTTTACATTAGCTTAGCATGTAGTACATGTAAATTAAAATTTGTAACTATTGGGTAAGGTTGAAAATGTTTGGGGTGGCTGTTGTGTGAGCCTGCAAGCTGGAGCTTTGTTTTTGAGTCAGCCTGTTTTGTTTGTCCCAAAAGTTGTCCCAGTTAAAAATACAAAAAAAGAAGACAGTAGACATCAGACATCAGAAAAAAGTCAGACTTACAGACAAGAGATAGAAGACAAGCACTGCTGACACCACACAAAAGATAGAAGATGGAAGGTTAAAAACACCAGACATCAGACAGAAGACGCTAGAGCAAAAGACAGAACATGATAGACAGAAGACACCAGAAACGGGACTCCAAACTGCAAAGCAGAAGACAGAAGATGGAAGACAGAAAACACCAGACAGCGGACAGTAGAGTAGAAGACAGAAAATGATCATTAGATAGAAGACACCAGACACCAGAACAGAAGACAGAACATGAAAGACAGAAGACACCAAGCACCAGACAGTAGAGCAGAAGACAGAAAATACCAGACAGCATATAGAGCAGAAGACAACATGAAAGACAGAAGACACCAGAGACCAGACAGCAGATACAAGACACAAGACAGCAGACATAATAAAAGCATTTTTCCATTTGGTGATCATTTTATTAATACTCGTAACCTTTTCTCTTGAGCAACGCATATGGGACTTTTCACACATGGGACTTTTAAGTCCCAGGTAGGCAAAAATTTAAGGGTTAACATTGATAATGCCTTTGATGCAGTCACCTTGTTATTCACCCAATGGCCACATTCTGAAATCCCAAAGTACATGAATCATTGAATGTACTCCCAGTCTGTAAATTCGCCTTGTTAATATACTGTGCTTTAACATAAATTTGCATTCTAGAGGCACTCAAGTTACAGATGCTAATGCCAATAAACCTTGAGGAATAATGATTTTGGTTTTATGTCATGGTATTGTTGCTAAATTCACCAATGTGGCATCTTAGATGAGAAAAGAAAGTGGTTATGAAATCCCACTCAACTCCACTAATGCAAAAGGTTACAAGAATTAATAAAATGATCACCTAAAACCTAAAAGGAAAATGTGAAACCTTTTTTTCACATTCTCTTACTTCCATAATGTTTGGAGGCCACTCTGGTTAATATGTATGGGATATTGGGCTTGGGTGTTAACAGAGTTCCTCTCTATACGCAATTCATGTTTATGAGGTGAAAACATAGCCAGTGGTCAATCCAGGGGGAGGGTTAGAGGGGATAACCCCCTGAATATATTTACCAGACCTATAGATTTATCTAAAGTATTCAATTTACTGCTTTGTGTTGACTTGGTTTAAAAAGCCCTTGGAAGGATGAGATCACATTATTTTTTTTTCTTGCAGCTTTAGGAGTGTTGTGCAAGGAAACCACACTCTTTTCAGGGAATACAGCTACATTCGAAAGACACCTCACAACACAGCGTCTTTCATCCGCGTGTTTTGGAAATGTTTTAGACACATAGGGATGAATGGAGGTACAGTACTTGTAACTTACGAGTAAGGGTCTTCACACCCATGAAAATAACTTGTTGTCTTGTTGTACTTAGGCTTAATTTTGCCACTCCCTGAGCTGCGGTCTTTTTTCCTTCCAGAGAGAGAAACAAAGGGATTAGTGTAAGCTCACTTTAATTTGAACAGCAGCTGGTAATCCAGCTTTTAACTGTGTATTATTTGTATGTTTTTTAATTTTTTTTGTTTACACATGTACATTTAGGTATAGTTAGTTGACACTAAACACTACTGATTAATTTCTTTTTGTTCTTCAGATTTACTATCTGCAAAAGAATACCATTCACTTATTTGTCTTCTTTGCCCTGACTTTCCTTTTGAACCTGTGCAAAAAACTGCCAGGTAAGTTATCCTTGTTAGAAGTTATCCCCTCTATACATACATCACTGTTATAAGGTTTTATTCCTTCCCCCTATCAACCAAAGATGGTTTATTTCATTCTGATAAAGCAATAATTTGTTAAGTCTTTCCCTTAAGTTAATGGTGATTTTTGTAAACCCACAGGATTATTTTGATGGAGGATGCTATGGATTGTCTAATGTCTTTTCCAGATTTCCTTTATGCTTTCCAGACACAGTTCTTTTATGACGGTGAGGCATTTATGAACTGAAAATCTCTTAAACTCTATTGGTGTTTGCAACTAAAGGTTACAATCAGCAACGAATTGTTGAGACAAACAGGGTAACTTCAGAGAACAAAACAAACAAAACCCCTCCCCCCTCCCCTCAATTCAAAGTTGGGTGTTTGTTTTCTGCTGGTAGCTCGAACAGCGGCACAACATTACATGGATGGGATAGGGGGGGGGGGGAGGAATTCTTCATTTTCCCCTCTTGAAGTCGGTAAAATGTCAGAAAGGCCCTTAATGGCAATGTGTCTCAACTAATTTGGTTGCCAGTTGTTGGTCTAAGATTTCTGTGTTTGACAGAATAAGTAGGGACCTTATGAAACTATGACAAGTACCAGCAATGCGAAAATCAAATAAACAAGGGGAAACACAAAGATTAGGAAAACTATGTTGCACAGCAAACCAACTTTAAATCCTCAGTGAGCATCCAGTAGAGCAGGTTTAAGATAACTGAATTCTGAATAAAAGCCTGATAAGGTACAATTTTGTATTGATTATTTAATATTAAAATGTATGTAATTTATGAACGACAACAACAACAATATTTTATTGATGCCCTGTAAACTAAAGTATAATGACATAAATTTACGTAATTAAAGCGATTTCTAAAGTAAGACAAGAAAAGAATTCAGGTATGTTTAATCAAGTTAGGTTAAGCTGGTGATACTGGATACATACAAAACAAAGAATCAATAAATAAATTAGAAAGAAAGAAGAAGTTAAAGTAAAAAGTAATGAAATATGAAAACTATCTAGGCCGGCATAACCTTTCTTTGAGCAGTTAGTGTAGAGTGATTTTTTTTGCCTGACATAAAAGTTCTTCCCCGCTCCAATTCATGGAAATACAAATGTAGCTAGGACAGGATATAGTAATATCAGTCATAGTGCGAGGTTATGATTGACATGTCACTGACACGTACTTAACTACTACGTAAATACTCTGTGCATTGACCATTTAAGCATAACTTAAATTTACATGGATTCCATCATCATTCTCACAGAGTTTATAGAGAAGCTGCATGGAGCCTACCAAGCATTGTTATCAGGTACCTACAGACCAGGTCAGATTGTGGTAGCAGTACCAACACTGTCCACGCCAGCGCAACACAAGTCACAACAGTCTCAAAGTGCTGGGCTTGAAACATCCCAGGTTAATGCTGGGGATGGTGTAGACGTCCATTCCTTCTTGGAGGCTGCACTGCAAATCATTCATACCAGTAATGGTACTTTCAGGTACATACTTTACTTTTTGTGTTTGAAACTTGTAATAATAGAATGAGCCAAAGTGAAATCAGGAGATAAAAATCAAAATTTCATTTTGTCAAATACTGAGAAACAAAAATGGTACCATGCAAATTTGCTTCCATCCTGGAGGCTGCACTACAAATCATTCGTACCAGTAATGGTTCTTTCAGGTGCATACTTTACTTTTCTTCTTTTAACCTTTTTACTCACAGAAAGACCCAAAGTGAAAACTCAAGAAAAAATTCCAAATTTTTCATTTTGTAATAAGTAATACTGACAAACAAAAATGTTACCATACAAATGTGCTCTCAAGAAGGGTATGTTAAATTGATTGCACTGTAGGATTTGGTCCACAGATGCAAAAGTGAGATCTACATTTAGATTGTCTCCACTGTGCTGGCAGGGGCATTTTGCCAAATTCTGAATGGCTGATTAAAGCTGAATGACTCTGAAGTTGGTGATTAGGGTTTTAATGCCAGATGTCTCCATTGCACAGACACAAGCAAGAGTCCAGTGGCTGACTGATCTTAAAATTCAGCTACTACACGTTCTTTGTGATGAAGATGATTTATTATGATTATTATTTATGTCAGAACTTTTAGCAGGGAGCAAAAACTTGTATCATCTAAAATGTGATGTTGGTCTACGTCAGTCATTTTGTAAAGGACATTGAAGATAAATAGTGAAACTGAAAATGACGTGGCAGGGCAATTCAATCTGAAAGCTGTCAAAACATGAATTGTATAGCTGTGAGAATTCCACCTTTTGGAGAATTTTTCATTAAAAGACAAGGGTACCAGCCATTAAAAGCTTTACCTTCCTATTTGCAGCTGCCCTCCTGCTGATGTAATCAAAGATCTCCTATCATCTGTGGAGAGAGTGACTTTTTATGGATTCCTCATTGGCCTTGCCAAACATGCTGGAGTCAACAAGAGCATAGGTAGAGTTGATACACTTTAGTTTGACTGACACATTTTGAGGTTGCTTATTGGTCCCATTGGATGCCCTTTTTAACATTATATAATAAATTAATTTTGTCTGACATCTTCTCTGATAACAGCAACCTTGCCTGACAAATCTGCCATCATGGAGGAGACTGATCAAGAGCTTAGCAGGTTTGTAGTAAACGTAATTTAAATAAAATTAAAGGATCTGTCCACAGTTGTTCAAACGTTGAATAGTGCAAGGTTGTCAAAAGTAGCCGGCTGCCAGCAAAAATCGCCGCCTACTTGGTTAGTAACGGCCAGCTACTCTGCTTGGCATTTCTTTACAGATGGCACCTTTAAAAATATCCCTGGACTGGCTGCTTACCTTGACAACTCAGCCGTCTACTTCAGAACTTTCTGACAACTCTGAGTGCCATCCACAGGATAAATCACTATGTAGTGGATAAGTATTAATTTATAAGGAAAACCAATTGCGCCCTCCACTGGATAAAGATTTATCCATTAAATAGTGGTGTCCATGTTTTGAACAACTGGTGGCTACATAAATTTTACCCCTGGGAAGTATCAACCTTGTTCCCAGGGGAGAAAACCAGGGAATGAGGTTGGGGCAGTGTTTTTAACACAAAGGCCTAGGTTCATAGGTTCCACTCCAGCTTAGAGTACTCAGATTATTTTCTTCTGAGCCATCTGTATCACTGATTGAAAAAACATCTTTCTCAACACCAGCTAGTTCCCACAGCTGCACTAGAACCAGCAACTGCCACATTGTCAGTCCAGTTCTATGAAAAATAGAATCTTCTGTCCCTCCTCACAAGTTTGCACGCTTTGTTAGTTGCTGGTCTTCTTATTTGCAGATCTAGTTAAGGCCTCACTTCAATGTGAGTAGCCCAGCTTTGAAAAAGTGCCAAATGCAGAGTGCAAAGAAAGTCAGTTTTTACAGCTTGCCATTCAGGAGGGCTGTAGTTGGCAAGTACTAGCCCAGAAGTCATTTTGATGAACAGGATTGATAATATTTCTTCTGTAATTTCGATACCCCCCAAAACTTCACTTGCTGATCGGGCAAGATAAGAGCAGAATTCACTTGCCTGATAGCAAAATCCACTATCCCCAGGATATCGGACAGTACTTTCTTTGCATGCTGCAATTGATGTATTGGACTGAAAAAACAAAAACATAGTAATAAGTTTAAGGCCCTTTTCTGCACTGTTAAAATTCAATATTTTTTTTTTGTGAATAACTCCTCAATTGCAGCCTTAGAAATATTATTGCGATTTACTGTAAGTAAAGATACTATAAGATAGTAACCTGTGAATAGGCAATCTAGTGGGATGAATGAGTGAATGAATCAACTAATCAATTACACAATGCTTGCCATAACAGTCAGTCACTCTCTTGTTTTCATTTCTTTCATTTGACTATTTTCGTTTTATTTGCAGTCCAGCACCCAGGCCCAAGTCAGGCAGATCTAAAAGTGTCATGTCTAATTCAGCCAAGAAAGCTCTTTAAACTAGGACGTGCATGGGGTTATATCTCACCTTAATACACAGGTAGAATCTAAGTAGATAATGATGTTCCCTGTTGGAGTTACTAGGCTAGCAGTTCTCCAAACAATGATTACATTGTATTAACTTTTAAGAGTTCTTGCCTAGAATAAGCACCACATTTCGGAGCAAAAACATTTGAGCATCACATCCCCTGCACCACTGCAACGTTTATTGATTTTTTATGAGTTTTTGAAATATTGTTGATGCAGGTTTTTAATGCTGCTGTTGTTTTTAATGAGGAAAGGGGCACATCTTTTGTTCTATGTAAGCTATTTTTGCCCTCTGTAAATAACGACAGTTTAGAGGAAGTAATACCTGCTACCGTTCTCGCCAATAGAACGTTTCAAATAAGCGCCGCTGTCAAATAAGCGTTCTCCAACAAGTCAACCGTTGCCAAGTTCTACATCAAAAATTGAGTGCATTGCCAATTTAATGTTATTATGTAAAGAAGGTCCCAGGATTCTCAGTCGTCCCTAGGGACGAGTAGGAAGGATTGTTTGGGACGAGTAGGAAAGAGTGTTTGGGACGAGTAGGAAAGAGTGTTTGGGACGAGTAGGAAAGAGTGTTTGTTGGACACCAGACTCCTCCCCAGTCATCTATTATGACTGGGTGGAGGGTTACGGGAGAATATCATAATGCAACGAAGGGGACGACATCTGCCGCGCGCATCTCTCTCGCGTTGCCTGTTTATATTTTAGCGTGAATAAAAGTACACTTTGTAGGGGTCTTGGATGGTTTAACAGTCTCCTCTCCAGTAATCTAGTATGGCTGGGTGGAGAGTTGTCGGAGAGAATAAACTCCACAAAGAAGGGAGATATCTCCCGTGCACATATCTCTCTCGCCTTATTCGTTGATATTTATATACTGTTTAAAAAACAAGCAGGAGTGTATTACCGGGGGGGGGGGGGGGGGAACTCTCATGTAAAAGTGACAGGGATGCTCGTCGTCTCGCTTAAGGGTGTAAATTGCAGATTTTGGTCTCACGTAGGCTGTTTGGAATGGAAAGTTACTATATTTGACCATTCAGGTATCGCTTAGAACTGTGCATAAAGGAATTTAAAAATGCCCTGACACTGACCATACAGAAATCTCCCTAAAAAAAATTGCTTTTTTACCCACGAAACACTTAGGAGTTCATATAAACTCGTTTAAACGTGTCCGTGCGTTCCAGATCGAATTGGAATTTGGAAGTGTTGGTTTTTGAGGAGAGGGGAAAACCGGAGTACCCGGAGAAAAACCTCTCGGAGCAAGGGAGACAACCAACAACAAACTCAACCCACATATGGCGTCAACGTCGGGAGTTGAAGCCGGGCCACATTGGTGGGAGGCGAGTGCTCTCAACACTGCGCCACCCTTGCTCCCCACCCTTGCTGACTCCTCAGGGGTCAGCTTAAGCTTGGGCCACACCCACATTGGTCTCCCTTATTGGTTTAATTTGAATTTTCCGACGAGCATCCCCGCCACTTTTATATGGGAGTCCCTCCCGGGGTGTATTATCAGGTTTAAAAACTTTCGGTTTCGCCTCGAGTTTTCAAACCTGATAGTACACTCCTGCTCGTTTTTTGAACGGCTTCAAAATCTCTGATATAGATCAACTTGTTCCTGCACTAAAATATTTAGATTTGGGGTTATTTTGGTCTTAAAAATTGGACGTAAAGTTTAGCCGTGTCTTTATCAGATATAAAGACACTCGTTAAATATTAATTTCGTATGTTTCTTTACGGATTATTTATGAGTTTTTGAAGAGTTTCGAAGAAATAATAGAGGACTAGTCTAATAAATAGATGTGGATTTTATCTGCTTTGAAATTGCTAATGGAGAATCACTCTAAAATTAAGTGGCACATCCAAATAATTTATTGCTTGAATGGGCCTGATGGAGTCTACAAAGAGGAAATACTCAGCAAATACGATGTAGATAACTGTATATAGGTGGTTTATTTATAAAATATATTTATTGACTTTATCAGCTAAAGTAAAGTAGTACTTAACAATGTAGCAAGGTATTCTTTGAAATGTACTTACATTTATACGTTAATATAAAATATGTACTTTTTTATTTAAACACCGAAAAGGGAATCTGTTTTTGTGAACTCTTAGCAATTCATTAAGTGCAATACAAAATTCCTTTTTTCTAATAAAGGAATATTAAATACTTTAAAGGAGTTCGTAGGATCCATAAAATATTTATTAGAGTTCGACAATATGACAAAAACAAACAAACCAAATATAAACTTATTCTATATGCTATTGAAATACCTAGTGTTTTAAGCTATTCTCTTTTCTAAAAAGGTACTGTTATAATTAAACGTCGTTGTAACTACTTAAATACAGTCTTTAGCGAATGCATCTAACTCTATCAGCATATCAGGATAACTGAGTGTTATACATTGTTGAAACAATGATGCCTTGTTCAAGAAGTTAGCCCCAAATTCCGTCCACCTTACTTTTCTCAGGGTACTATATACTACATAATAGCAACCGCGCCTTAAACGCCCGCCTCTATAACCGGGCAATCCAGCCAGACATTGGTGTCCTCTTTCTCAGAATCCTACTGCAAATGCTACCAACTCGACTTTGCCATTAATATGCAGCCCAGCTGCAAATACTACCAACTTGACAAAGACATTATGCAGCCCTGCTGCTAATAGTTTTAACACTCTTTACGGTATTATGCAGTCTCCCCCAAATGCCACTAAATTTGAATAGGTGTTTCGCAGTCCAGCGCAAATAGTGCCTACTCTGTATAATGGATCTCTGCTACAAGTGCATCCAACTTTCTCCTGGGTTTTATGCGTGCAGTTTTCTTCAGTCCTGCTGCTCAGGGCCCAGTTGTTCGAAGGCCGATTAACGCTTAACCTGGTTTCTCTATCTTGTGTTCAAAAGTATTTTCTCGGATAATTTTCTTTGTTATATTTAGAGCTTTCAATCATCAACTTGTAGACAAAAATAATTAAAACTGAAATGCTTTTTAAGCTTTCAAATCTGAAATCAAATCTCGCACTAACCCTGGGTTACCTTAACCCGGCTTTGAACAACTCGGCCCAGTTTGCTAACGCTCTCTTCTTATTATGCATTTGAGCTGCAAATGCTTCACACCAACTGTCAAATACTTTAATCTCTAAACAAATTCTCTCAACTAGTGCTTAAGGAAATGTATGGAATTCAGTCTGAAGAATTTGTGTGGAGATACTGGAGCTTGAAGGGTTAATAGGCAGATTTAGCAACAACAACGTGACTTCAGCTTCAGCAATTCTAAGAACCGAATTGATCAATGGCAGAGCGGGAAATTGAACACCAGAAGTTGTGTTCAGTTTCTTCCGTTCTCAGTTAGCGTTACTTAATCTGTTGCCTAATGTTATCTTAATGTTTTGTCTTCCCCATAAACCAGGTTTTCTCGTTTATCATCATAAATAAGCTACTTTTCATCCTCCCTATTAAAGTGTGCGGCCCCTTTCTTGTCATTTTTCCGTTCGAAAGTGTTGAATTTGTCTTTACTTGCCGTCTTGGTACAAATGTCACTCTTAAATCTCCTCTCACCATCTAAGTTCAAAGGATAAAAAGAACGACTGTCAGACTCCTTTAACGTAAATAGAGTCTTGCCCATTTTGCGTAGGTTTTCTAGTACTCGCCGGTACTCACTATGCAACTTTGCGTCAGCGTAGAAGTTACAGTCAAACTTCCACTAACGGCCACTTTTTTTGTCCCGGCGGACAGTCCATACATTAACTCTTATTTAAACCTCTCTACAACGGCAACGGCCACTAAAGCGAGTCCCCAACTGCCTAGTGACCTCTCGACAACGGCCTGTTTTTTCATCAGCGACTGATGAAAAAGTCAAGAATGGTCGTGAAATTTGACCCGTATCGCTCGGTGATTATTAATCGCGGCATGCAATCGATCGTATTTTTGATTGTGTTTCATTTATACTGCTGCAGTGAGCATAAATTGTCTACGATACTTATGCGAATGTTGCGAACCCTTTTGTTTTGATTCAAAACATTGTTCATGTATTTTTTGTGAATCTTATCTCTTAATGTTATACATGATTGGATTACCATTATGGGATATAGGAAGCATGAACTTAGCTCAACAAACATGTTGTACTTCCCAAAGAAAAATTTGCCATATTACACCCCTACCTCGCTATAACGGCCACCTCTCCACAACGGCCACTTTCTTCTGTCCCCAAGGTGGCCGTTGTGGAGAGGATCGACCGTAATTGTCTATGCCAAAATCTTAGCATTGTGACAAATGAATACCTTATTATAGGAAATTAACGCTTCATGAAATTAAGGTATTGGAAATTAACGCGACTTAAATTAACGCGAATTTAATGGAAAACGACTTTCGAATAAAGAAAATTAACGCGACAGTGGAGGTAGAATTTCATAATAAAGGAAATTAACGCGATTAAGACACAGCTGGTCAAAGGAGAAGATATTGACATCACGTCTGACAGCGACAACGATGAAGATGAACTCGAAATATTGTAAACCTTCGCCTTAGCTTTTGTCAAAGATGAGAAATAAGGGGTAACTGGAAAGAAAGAAAGCTTGTAGTTAATGTTTTTTCGGTGTCAAGAATGTCTGGACAGGTTACAAAATTGGGGTTAAAATACTGGAAATTAAGAGCGCGGAAATTAACGCTGCACTTAATTAACGTCGCGGAAATTAACGCTCAACAAAATGAACGCGACTTAAATTAACGCGAATTTTAACTATTCGCGTTAATTTCATGGAGCGTTAATTTCCTATAATAAGGTATGTTTTGAGCGTTATATTGAGATTTTCAAGCAACAGAGATGAACATTGATAAAATTGGTGGGTAAACAGCGCTTAGTAGAACCTTCCTTTAACGTTTTCAGCAGGCGCCAAATATCGGTAAGAATCTGTTCAGGCTAACCTTGATATCTAGGTTTTCTGAGTTGGCTGAGGTAATTGGTATCTATCCGATGCCTCATTTGCTTGTTGATAGATTGTAGTTTTTCTCTCACGAACTTCTTGTAAAGCAATGTCGTCTGCTCCTCCATTAATGTATGCGTTTAGCTGTACATCTTGGTACTTGTTTCTCCTACAAATCTGAGAGAAAAGGAACATTATATTTTTAGTAAAGCATTTGTGTAAAGTACGAATAATTATCACGAGTTTCATTATCTTGGTGGGGGTGGGTGACTCATCTGAATCAGCCCTAAACGAGATAAATCTTGGCGTGGCACAAGCCTGATTCGACCCCTAAAGAGAGAGTTCCAAAACAAACAGGTACAGCCATAGTGGATGCAATTGCGATAAGACGACATTTACTGCCTTCTTTTATCTTAATTTCCTCACGCACAACCTTTGATGATAACTCAATGCGTAAATAACTCCCTCTCCGTTCTGAACACTTTAAGTGATACCAAAATCTGCAATGTACACCCCGGTATGCTTAACGATAGAAAACAACAAAGTGATAGTGCAGTTACGATAAGTTTTGAGAAAACGAATAAGACAACGGTAAAACTCGTTAAGATATCTACGGAGTCATCACGCACTCGACACCTTTCTTCCATTTCGAATACACAGAAGTAAACTGACGGGAAGAAGTATTTACTCTGTGAATTACAAGCCGAGTGTCTATGAAGCTCAATGCGATTTACTCTTCAACATACATAGGATACTAAGAGTTAGCTAGCTATCGTACCAGGAAAATAGTGACGATGATGAACAACAGCATCACTCCGCAAAGGCAGGTCACAATAATCGCCCAATCTGGCCATTTTAGTCCCTGCACAGTCTGTTTCATCGTCAATTCTCTCACTGTAATTTCCTTGAAGGTGAAATTCCCTGTCTTTCCATTCTTACTTGCGACGGATAATGTTTCTTGTATATGCTCAGCTGTGACTTCAGATTCTTTGTTAACGAAAACCTGAAAGATGCATATAACACTTCCCCTTTGGAATTCAATGATTACTACGTGCCTAAAACCTTCAACTTTGCCATCGAAAACGTCAGTAAGAATTTTGGTTAGTTTCTGAGACAGTGCCTTGAATTTTGCGCTTGAAGAATTGCTAAGTTCTTCAGTGTAAACTTCGTTGGTTATTTTCATTTTTACTTCAAAGGCATCGCCTCCTTCCATGGGTTTCGTTGTCGTTGCCTTCTCTGTAGGTGTGGCAGTCGTTAACTTCTCCACAACTTCAACATTCATTATTTTCATGTCTCCAAGTTTAGTCCGTAGGTTTTCTTGTACCGTTTTTTCTGTAATATTTGACGTTGCAAAAATGACACTTAGCTGGCAAAGAACACTATTAGTTTCACTAAATTTCTCCACCGTCGAGTTCACGAAACCGTAAAGCTTTCCGAGCACGTTGTCAACTTTCTCCTGGACATAATTTGCAAAACGTTTAAACTCCTTACTTTCTTTGTCTCCGAGTGTGTTGTTATAGTCTCTGTTTGTTATGGTCATTATTACAACAAATGTTTTCAAAATATCTGGCTTTGGCGTTGTAATGGTAATTGTTGAAAATGCGACAGACATATAAGAGCTGGTTGAAGTCACAAATGAAGTTGAACCCTCTGAAATACCTGCAGACAGAGAAACTCTGCTGAATGTTTCGAGTATCTTAAATGAACTTGCTGTCGACGAAAAAGCAGCTCCAGAACTTTCTGAAGGGGTTGGGGATGGGCTTGTCGTTGGAACAGACACAAACATAGTAGATGTCAAAGACTTTGCTGATCCTACTTCCGAAATCCACGACAAGGAGGACTTCGCTATCGCAGTTTGTGACGTAATGGCAGGAGGAGAACTTGACGATCCTACTTCTACGGTCGACGATAAAGATTTGCTTGCTACCGACGATGTTTTCACTGTGTATCCAGTCGCAGAACTTGAAGAGGACCTTGCTATCGCAGTTTGTGACGTAATGGCAACAGCAGAACTTGATGATCCTACTTGTACGGTCGATGATAAAGATGTGCTTTTTACCGACGATGTTTTTATTGTGTATGCAGTCGCAGAAGTTGAAGAGGGCCTTGCTACCGCAGTTTGTGACGTAATGACAGGATTAGAATTTGACGATCCCACTTTTACGGTGGACCATAAAGATGTGCTTCCCACTGACGATGTCTGCATTGTGTATGCAGTCGCAGCAGTTGAAGAGGGCCTTGCTACCGCAGTTTGTGACGTAATAGCAGGAGCAGTAGACGATGGTGATGCAGTTGTAAATGCGCTTGCGTTTAAGGATGTTTCCGTCGTATTTGTAGCCGCAGAAATTGAAGAGGGGCTTACTAGCTCTGTTCGAGATGTTGATATATTACTAGAATTTGCTGATCCCTCTACCAAGATCGACGATAAGGATACTTTATTGGACTGAGTTGGGGTCGCCGTAGCTGGGGGTGTAGATATCAAAGAACTTGCTGAATCATGTTTACTTATAGACGATGGTGATGCAGTTTTGAATGCGCTTGCGTTTAAGGATGTTGTCGTTGTATTTGTAGCCGCAGAAATTGAAGAGGGGCTTGCTAGCACTGTTCGAGACGTGGATATTCTACTAGAATTTGCTGATCCCTCTACCAAGATCGACGATAAGGATACTCCAATGGATTGCGTATGGGTCGCTGTAGCCGGGGGTGTAGATATCAAAGAACTTGCTGAATCATGTTTAGTCATAGACGATGGTGATGCAGTTGTGAATGCGCTTGAGTTTGAAGATGTTTCCGTTGTATTTGTAGCCGCAGAAATTGAAGAGGGGCTTGCTGGCACTGTTCGAGACGTGGATATATTACTAGAATTTGCTGATCCCTCTACCAAGATCGACGATAAGGATACTCCAATGGATCGAGTTTGGGTCGCCGTAGCTGGGGGTGTAGATAGAAAAGAACTTGCCGAATCATGTTTACTCATGGGAGATGGTGATGCAGTTGTGAATGCGCTTGCGTTTGAAGATGTTTTCGTTGTATTTGTAGCCGCAGAAATTGAAGAGGGGCTTGCTAGCACTGTTCGAGACGTGGATATATTACTAGAATTTGCTGATCCCTCTACCAAGATCGACGATAAGGATACTCCAGTGGATTGACTTGGGGTCGCCGTAGTCGGGGGCGTAGATATCAAAGAACTTGCTGTATTATCTTTACTTATAGACGATGGTGATGCAGTTTTGAATGCGCTTGCGTTTGAAGATGTTTTCGTTGTATTTGTAGCCGCAGAAATTGAAGAGGGGCTTGCTAGCACTGTTCGAGACGTGGATATATTACTAGAATTTGCTGATCCCTCTACCAAGATCGACGATAAGGATACTCCAATGGATTGACTTGGGGTCGCCGTAGTCGGGGGCGTAGATATCAAAGAACTTGCTGTATTATCTTTACTTATAGACGATGGTGATGCAGTTTTGAATGCGCTTGCGTTTAAGGATGTTTCCGTTGTATTTGGAGCCGCAGAAATTGAAGAGGGGCTTGCTAGCACTGTTCGAGACGTGGATATATTACTAGAATTTGCTGATCCCTCTACCAAGATCGACGATAAGGATACTCCAATGGATTGAGTTGGGGTCGCCGTAGCTGGGGGTGTAGATATGAAAGAACTTTCTGAACCGTGTTTACTCATGGGAGATGGTGATGCAGTTGTGAATGCGCTTGCGTTTGAAGATGTTTCCGTTGTATTTGTAGCCGCAGAAATTGAAGAGGGGCTTGCTGGCACTGTTCGAGACGTGGATATATTACTAGAATTTGCTGATCCCTCTACCAAGATCGACGATAAGGATACTCCAATGGATTGAGTTTGGGTCGCCGTAGCTGGGGGTGTAGATATCAAAGAACTTGCTGAATCATGTTTACTCATGGGAGATGGTGATGCAGTTGTGAATGCGCTTGCGTTTGAAGATGTTTTCGTTGTATTTGTAGCCGCAGAAATTGAAGAGGGGCTTGCTAGCACTGTTCGAGACGTGGATATATTACTAGAATTTGCTGATCCCTCTACCAAGATCGACGATAAGGATACTCCAGTGGATTGACTTGGGGTCGCCGTAGTCGGGGGCGTAGATATCAAAGAACTTGCTGTATTATCTTTACTTATAGACGATGGTGATGCAGTTTTGAATGCGCTTGCGTTTAAGGATGTTTCCGTTGTATTTGGAGCCGCAGAAATTGAAGAGGGGCTTGCTGGCACTGTTCGAGACGTGGATATATTACTAGAATTTGCTGATCCCTCTACCAAGATCGACGATAAGGATACTCCAATGGATTTAGTTGGGGTCGCCGTAGCTGGGGGTGTAGATATCAAAGAACTTTCTGAACCGTGTTTACTCATGGGAGATGGTGATGCAGTTGTGAATGCGCTTGCGTTTGAAGATGTTTCCGTTGTATTTGTAGCCGCAGAAATTGAAGAGGGGCTTGCTGGCACTGTTCGAGACGTGGATATATTACTAGAATTTGCTGATCCCTCTACCAAGATCGACGATAAGGATACTTTAATGGACTGAGTTGGGGTCGCCGTAGCTGTGGGTGTAGATATCCAAGAACTTGCTGAACCGTGTTTACTCATGGGAGATGGTGATGCAGTTGTGAGTGCGCTTGCGTTTAAGGATGTTTCCGTTGTATTTGGAGCCGCAGAAATTGAAGAAGGGCTTGCTGGCACTGTTTGAGACGTGGATATATTCCTAGAATTTGCTGATCCCTCTACCAAGATCGACGATAAGGATACTCCAATGGATTGACTTGGGGTCGCCGTAGTCGGGGGCGTAGATATCAAAGAACTTGCTGTATTATGTTTACTTATAGACGATGGTGATGCAGTTTTGAATGCGCTTGCGTTTAAGGATGTTTCCGTTGTATTTGGAGCCGCAGAAATTGAAGAGGGGCTTCCTAGCACTGTTCGAAACGTGGATATATTACTAGAATTTGCTGATCCCTCTACCAAGATCGACGATAAGGATACTCTAATGGATTGAGTTGGGGTCGCCGTAGCTGGGGGTGTAGATATCAAAGAACTTGCTGAACCGTGTTTACTCATGGGAGATGGTGATGCAGTTGTGAATGCGCTTGCGTTTGAAGATGTTTTCGTTGTATTTGTAGCCGCAGAAATTGAAGAAGGGCTTGCTAGCACTGTTCGAGACGTGGATATATTACTAGAATTTGCTGATCGCTCTACCAAGATCGACGATAAGGATACTCCATTGGATTGACTTGGGATCGCCGTAGCCGGGGGCGTAGATATCAAATAACTTGCTGTATTATTTTTACTTATAGACGATGGTGATGCAGTTTTGAATGCGCTTGCGTTTAAGGATGTTTCCGTTGTATTTGGAGCCGCAGAAATTGAAGAGGGGCTTCCTAGCATTGTGCGAGAGGTTGATATATTACTAGAATTTGCTGATCCCTCTAACAAGATCGACGATAAGGATACTTTAATGGACTGAGTTAGGGTCGCCGTAGCTGGGGGTGTAGATATCAAAGAACTTGCTGAACCGTGTTTACTCATGGGAGATGGTGATGCAGTTGTGAATGCGCTTGCGTTTGAAGATGTTTTCGGATTATTTGTAGCCGCAGAAATTGAAGAGGGGCTTTCTAGCACTGTTTGAGACGTGGATATATTACTAGAATTTGCTGATCCCTCTACCAAGATCGACGATAAGGATACTCCAATGGATTGACTTGGGGTCGCCGTAGTCGAGGGCGTAGATATCAAAGAACTTGCTGGATTATGTTTACTTATAGACGATGGTGATGCAGTTTTGAATGCGCTTGCGTTTAAGGATGTTTCCGTTGTATTTGGAGCCGCAGAAATTGAAGAGGGGCTTCCTAGCACTGTTCGAGACGTGGATATATTACTAGAATTTGCTGATCCCTCTAACAAGATCGACGATAAGGATACTTTAATGGACTGAGTTGGGGTCGCCGTAGCTGTGGGTGTAGATATCAAAGAACTTGCTGAACCGTGTTTACTCATGGGAGATGGTGATGCAGTTGTGAATGCGCTTGCGTTTGAAGATGTTTTCGGATTATTTGTAGCCGCAGAAATTGAAGAGGGGCTTGCTAGGACTGTTTGAGACGTGGATATATGACTAGAATTTGCTGATCCCTCTACCAAGATCGACGATAAGGGTACTCCAATGGATTGACTTGGGGTCGCCGTAGTCGGGGGCGTAGATATCAAAGAACTTGCTGTATTATTTTTACTTATAGGCGATGGTGATGCAGTTGTGAATACGCTTGCGTTTGAAGATGTTTTCGTTGTATTTGTAGCCGCAGAAATTGAAGAGGGGCTTGCTAGCACTGTTCGAGACGTGGATATATTACTAGAATTTGCTGATCCCTCTACCAAGATCGACGATAAGGATACTCCAACGGATTGACTTGGGGTCGCCGTAGTCGGGGGCGTTGATATCAAAGAACTTGCTGTATTATGTTTACTTATAGACGATGGTGATGCAGTTTTGAATGCGCTTGCGTTTAAGGATGTTTCCGTTGTATTTGTAGCCGCAGAAATTGAAGAGGGGCTTCCTCGTTTTGTGCGAGAGGTTGATATATTACTAGAATTTGCTGATCCCTCTAACAAGATCGACGATAAGGATACTTTATTGGACTGAGTTGGGGTCGCCGTAGCTGGGGGTGTAGATATCAAAGAACTTGCTGAACCGTGTTTACTCATGGGAGATGGTGATGCGGTTGTGAATGCGCTTGCGTTTGAAGATGTTTCCGTTGTATTTGTAGCCGCAGAAATTGAAGAGGGGCTTGCTAGCACTGTTTGAGACGTGGATATATGACTAGAATTTGCTGATCCCTCTACCAAGATCGACGATAAGGATACTCCAGTGGATTGACTTGGGGTCGCCGTAGCTGGGGGTGTATATATCAGAGAAGTTGCTGAAAAATGTTTACTTATGGACGATGGTGATGCAGTTGTAAACATGTTTGCTCTCGACCATGTGCGCGTGGGGAATACAATCGCAGAACTTGAAGAGGGGATTAGAGGCTCAGATTGAAACGATTTGTTTACAAAAACAGCTGCAGAACCTGATTGGCTTAAAGGTGGGTTTGATATTTTCGCAGACGTCGAGGCTTCAGTTTTGCTAACAGGTGATACTGAGACAGCACGTGCCAGGCTTTCTTTTGATACTGTCTGCGATGAATGGTAAGTCACAGTAGGTATCGCTCCATCGGTTGTATTGGACTTTGGCGACACACTAGCAGAGTGACTTGGGGTCGTCGAAGTAGTGGAGGCTGTTAGTTTGGAATTAGTTTTGGTTGTAGATGGAGCAATGGTAGTTGCTGACTTAACTTCGGTTGCTGTTGAAGTTGAAGGCTGATAATCAGAAGAGCCTTGTATCGCTTTACTTTGTGATGCAGGGACAGACACAGAAGATTCTGATCCAAATGCATCTGTTGTGAACACTGATGGCGATGAATTTGCTGTTAGTCCTGTAAACGTAAGTCAAAGCTTTGTTATTTTAAAAAATATTGTTGCGCCTTATGGTTAACAAGGCACAAAAAAGACCTGTACAAAACTTTACGAGTGTGAATCGCGCTGGAAGAATTCTAATAACGACCACGGCAACTGTTATTTCTCAGTTAAGTTAATTGTTTCTGATGATTTTTGCACTTAAAACGTGTGGAGGATTTACGAATGTTGTGGGAATGTCCGAATTATGTGGAACACAAGTTGAAAAACTTTAATTTTTACATATGCTTTCTAACCCTTTCTAACTCTTTTATATTAGCATTAAACGGAAAGTTATCTTTGCCCAAATAAAGAAGATGTTTGGCGATATGCTCAAAGATGAGTCACTTTTACGGTTAATTAATCAAAAAAGGGACGGTGGAAGGCGCTGTAGCTCAGCTGTATTGGTAGAACTGGAGAAAATGGCGACAACTTTGACATATTTTGCAAAAAAGAAATAGCCAAACTACGGCCTAACTAAATGGCAAGAACAGCGAAAATACCACGCAAAGCATGATAACTGCTTTGAAGAATATCTGATGGACTAAAATCCCTTTATATCGGTTGAGGTAAGCATGTTATGATTTTTAATAAAATTTTTATAATTGGATTCGGCTTTTGAATAACATTAAGAATTACGGAGATCTCGGAGTTTCTTATCCAACGAGGCCGAAATAAAACCCTCCTCGATCTGCATAATTTTTCATATCATACCCACCCTCATCCAATAATTACTAATTATTTTATTTATAGTGCTATTTTATTCTTCTTGTATATCTGTTATGAGTCTGCATTTTTACGGAACACGTATACTGGTATAGAGCCTTTTCTCTGTTTAGTGTACAGATATTCTTCAAATAGCACTTGTCATTCGTCGGGAATTAAGCCAATCAAATACGGAGAAATATTTTTCAATGAATACTTATCTCAAATGCCTTGCTTTTAAATTCAAATACTGAAGAGAAAATTGCCTGGCGACAGAACGACCGAAAAAATCCGAAAAAAAAAGGTTTTATTGAGTTGGTTATTTGGTGAGTACATAATCCAGTGGCGGATCCAGGGGGAGGGGCCCGGGGGACCCGCCCCCCCACTTATTTTTAGACCAAACTGAGGCCCGAAAGGCCGAAAAAGTCTCTTTGGAGACCGGGCCTCCCCCTTACCCCAGGGTCTGTGTGACCGCCCCCACCCCCCGCCCCGCCCTTATCCGAAGGTCTGGATCCGCCACTGTAATCGAGTGAACTATCTTGAAATACACATTGTCCATATTTGAAAAAAGGTCAATCAGCGCTTACATGCTTTACGGTTTCTTAAAGAAAAGCATTCTCACCAGCCAAGATTTTGTTCAAGTTTCTTGCTGCCTCACTAAATAAAGATTTCTGGTTGGAGGACTGTATCTGCTGTTTCGTTACTTGTTTCTATAAATACGTATCTATATCTGATATAAAGGTTCGTTATTAACATCGTATGGTGATCGGAACCGGATCTGTACTGAAATTTCTCCTTGACAGATGATGACTGTCCTTTTAAAGGAAAAAGGAAGTTGTTCATTGTCTTTCGGTTTACTTCAGTTTTTGTTACTGTCTGAAACACGTACATTGTAACTCCCGTACTTACCGTGCAATTATTTCTCAGAAATGGATGTTTATAATATGCTTTTCTAGGAATCACGGCCCACACACACCTCACGACTAACGCGCCCACACACGTGTTATCAAAGGAACACGCATCGACCACGCATCGTCTTCAACAGCAAGGGTTGGGATGGCTAGGCTAGGAAAAGCCTGGAGGGAGCGGATATTACTTCCTAAACAACACCATCGGTAAGATTTGCATCAACAGATATTGAACGCCAACCACCTAAAGATATAGTATTGGGTAACCGAAAGCGATATGAAACTAGGGCTTCCGGTTTGTTTGATTTTGCTTGTTTCCGTTTCTAGTGTTTTGTCTTCCTGTCTCAATTGTTTCTGACGCTAGTGTAGTCTGAGCAATGTTTCATTTAGACGAGAATCAAGAGATTTGTTCAAATTTTGTTTTGTAAAATGCTGAATAATAATTAGTAATAACAATGATGATGATTATAATGATGATGACGATGATATACAAAAATAAACTAATTGGGGACAGCTTACTACAAATCTTTAGCTTAAAATGAATAACTAAGTAGATGAAGGAAATAATGATTACAATACAAAAGATAAAACTCGGAGAAAAAGATAATAACAACTTATGGCCCCATACATTTACACGAGTGCTAAAGAGGTTTCATAATTGAAAATGACCACAACATAAGATCCCTGCTTGGAAAAGTCTGTTCAGATCAACAGTTCAAATAACATAAAACGTGTAGTCTCAGTGTGAAGGGATCATTAAAACGTGAAGGTATTTAATCAAGTTTAATTTTTCTTTGCACTTTTCGTCTATGAAATTGCGAAACTGATCAATCAATTCTGAATTACTCATACTTATTGCATAAGAAGATGTGTAAACAGATTGAATAAACATCTTTTATCTCGAGCCCGTGGCCGATCATTATTATTCATAACACAGGGGAAATAAATGGAATACATATCGTATTCTTTTTTAAACATATCGTAAACGTAGTTAAAGCTCTGTTGAGCCCCACCCCCTCCCCCCTCTTTATTACCCCCCTCTTTAACATTCTCTCCCCGTTTGTAATAATTATTACAAAAATTAATATTACTTTTGTAATAAGCCCTCTCTCTCTGATACTTTGCTTATAATGATTAGGTTTAAAGCTAATTTAAGAAAAGCTAAATTGCAATTAAGCGAACATTGTTAGGTTGTCAAAACACTAATTTGTTTTGATAAAAACGTTGCGTTAACAACATATTTCTCTTGTGATCAGGAGGAGATCATTGCCACTTCACATTTTTGATAACGGATGAACTATGGTCACCATAGACTAAATCTCAAAAAAGCTAACAATCTACAAATTCGAGGCAAGTGTTTCTTTTTTGCTTATTTCTAGGGTAAGAAATTAGCCTTTTTCTTTGATGGTTGTCAATAATAGCTTCCGTCTGGAAATGTCTACGCACAAAGGCGGAAAAGATATTTGCAATTTTTCAATCATAACCAACGTAAGCAAGTCACGTTTTTGCCCTGCAATAGATAATGCGCTAAATATTTTTCCCCAATACATATCTTTAGCGCGTTTATATATAATGACCTATAATCGTTTTCAATCACGTTCAGAAGCGGGTGAAATTGCGCAGGGAGTCTAACGTAAGGAATAAAATGTTGCTTATCTGCTTTTATTTTCGCGCTGCTTTTTAAGCGGATTGTATTGCTCAGTTGGGATAATATTTTGTTGATTTTCAATTCTTAATTCCTTGACAGTTGAATCAGAACCGCCAAAAAACACCTACCTAGTCTATAACCAGTCACCTTTATTGTGTTATATGAGAAGACTATGCACCTACAAGTTTAATGACAGCTCTTAATTAAAAATGTTTAATCGGGAGTCGGGCATTTATTAGGTCAGCCTTAAATCTGTACTCGTTAGAAATCTGGAAATCTGCTTACGTGATGTTTAAAACAGGACAAAACTGATAAAGCAAACAATTCCAAGCAGATATAAAACGTAATTCTCCGCGGGTTTTCACTTACCAGGCGCTGCTAATGTTTTTCACAAGCGTCTTTGCGTTACATTAAAGGATATCCCGACTCACCTCCCTTTACCTGACTCCCGGTACTTGACTTTACAAAGTCAGATAGCCTAAAAAAGCTATTGGTAACTTCGTCGTTAAGCCCGATTTGTTCTTTATGATATGCGCTAACCTGTTTCTATACATTTCTCGTAACTACTACCTCGTGTTGGTGACAAAACTAAAGAAATTGATGCAGGCAACTACAAGAATTTATTGACGAGGGACAGTAATGTCCAACGGCAGAATGCTCTGCATAATTTTGCTGACAAACTTGTTATCCTTAAGCAAAGTGGCCTCGTTACGTACCGAAGTATATAACTATCCCATGATTGTACTTCCCTAATTTTGGGGATTGTGCCTTTCCTTACCAGTATCCTCTACCTTTGCCTTGATAAACGTCCAGGGTGCTGTTTTTTCGAAAGAACGCGACTGGTAAATACGTTTACCGCGCTGAGAAATATTATTTATGTTTCTTAACGTTTTAACAGTCTTAATAACAGAAAATAAAACTACCAGTTGATGAGCAAGTGATTCGAGGATCGACTACCCGAAGAAGATAGTGTGTATTAAAGATATTTGTCTCCTTACCTTCGTTGATCAACAGGAAAAGGGTAAAGTAAGAGTAAAAGAACGCTTGCTCCGTCATCTTTGATTGCAGTTTCTTGCTGCAACAAAATACTTTGACGGCTGTTAACAATTCATACACGTCGAGATCAAGTAGTTGTGTATCGTAGGTCTGTATCGGACCTTCCGCACGCGTTTGCGGAATGAGAAACTTTGTCTTTCAGTTGACCTTAGATGACGTCTAGTTAGGTATGACCAATGTGGAGGTAAAATGTGGAAAAGCAGAAACGTCAGAGTGTAAATATGCTGATCCTTGATACCGCACAAGACGCACCACGAGGAAAAAACTTATTCAGCTGTGCACTATAATTGGGATAGTTTTTCCAAGAAAAGAAATTCGAGAATTCCTCGCGAGACAACTCGCGCGTGTAGAATGCGTGGTGAACACGTGAAGTTTGTAAGACGTGACGTCTCTGTGATGGTATGATTCGTTCCTTTGTCCTCCTTGTCTGATAGCATTTCTTTCTTTCTTTCCTTTTCTTAAACAACGACTCTTCCCACAAGTTTAAAATCAAATTCCCGATTAACCATTTTGGTGGCTGAAAACATCCGCGTGATGGAACGTAAAGGAAGTTGGTGAACGCCTGTTTCAAACGTCGTGTTACTACTGTGTCGGACTTAATTGATCGAATTAAATCAGACTTTAGTTTAGGGCGGCAGCAGCACGGCGTTTGAAACCAAGTCGTGCTGCTACCATGTAGGCTCTGCCGTGCTACGAGCACGGTATCAGCTCCTCTTGGTTTTAAACGTATCAGTGCCGTACAGAACTCAGTTCTTAAATTGTAAATAAATTAGAATACATTTTGAAAGTTAGCTATACCGGTTTTGATTTTTAAGTTTTGTTTTCGCTAACAGATATTGTATTCGACTGAACGTTTGAAACGTAGTCATGCTGAAGTCGTGCTGTAGTCGTTCATTGTAGAGCACAGCAGAAAAATGATGTTTGAAACGGACCTTAACTCCGATCCACTCTTTGTAATCGGAATATTACATGGGTCAGTTCGATTCTTCTTTCGGAAGAAAATGAGGTAACAAAAATAACATGTCTATTACGGAGTTGAGGGGTAAGGATAGAGGAAAGTCGCGTGAAAAAATGGACCAAAATAGCGACAAAATAATTGATTATGTCTACTACTGATTACTGCTTTTCGGATCTGGTGAAAGGTCCACTGCAAAAGGAGCACAGTCGAAGCTCTCTTAAGAAAATTCGAAAAAGTGGTCGTAACTCAGTAGAGCTGGTCGCTTGCGTTAGTGGTCGCAAGGAGATCTTCGACTGAAGTAAACTGGTGCAGATGGTAATGTCTGTGGTAATATAGACAGTGTCCTGAGGGTATGTACCAAGTGCTATGTCAAAGACGGTACATTTTCTGTTTCGCAATGAATGTGTAACAGCATAACTGAACAGAGTGCAAAGTACAACTACTGATCATTATTTTTAACATCCGGAACGTGGCCGTTGCGTAATAACCCGGGGCCGGGCGTAATAATTGTTTTAAATGTTTTAAGAAATCCATAATAACCAAATGATACGTATTCTGAAATAAAGTAAACTCCCGCGTATTACAACAAGTGGATTAATTAAGAACATAAGGGTGAAAGTTGGACAATAAAGCACAACGTATATTAGATCCAATTAAGCCTAACAAATAAAACACGTTTTTATGCAAAAATGAAGAGTATACGAGAATAAGGGCCTGTTTACATGGAGTGGGGGACCCCGGTCTAGTGGGGTTGGTTTCTTTTGTTTTCACGCTCTGGAGGACACAAAACAAAAGAAACTTACCCCACTAGACCGGGGTCCCCCACTCCATATAAACAGGGTCTTAGAAGCCAATACAGCGATACGGTAAATCATATTAAAGTACTATGGTGTGCTGGACCATACAGACCTTTAAGAGCCATAAATGTTATGAAATGTTAGAACTACTTAACAACTTGATGTTGAGTTTTTAATTGTTAATGTATACTTACATTGTAAAAGCATTTATTTTGTTTATTGTTTGAAATCTATTTTTTAGTTTAAGTAATAGAGTGGTTTTCGTTTGAGTGTCGTAAAACCAAAACCAAAGTAATTACTCTGGCCAGTCACATAGGACACAGACAATACATTGAACCAATCAAAACTCGAAGTAATTACATGTGGCTGACGCAAAGTGCGGGAAAATGCATGCGAGCGCGTCACAATTGGCTTTGGTTTTACTTCTGATTGGATGAAAAGGTGGCGCGAATCTTTTAAGCCAATCGCATCGTGTAGAAAGTGCAAAACCAATTACTTTTCGACACTCAAATGAAAACCGCTCTACAACACTGCGTGTTAATTAAACCACAAGTACTATATAATGTATATTTTAAAAACATTTTAAGAACACTCTCAGGCTGATTTCACACTAAGTACCAGATCAGCCTGAACCCCAAAATTATAGAGTGCTTTCACATGACGTCACGGCGGCCATATTGGTGTCCCAAAACAATGAAACGGCGGCCATGTTGGTGTCCCAAACCAGTCCTGTGGGAGTTAAACTCTTTTCCTTTGCAAACGCTTTCTTTTGTTCCAATAAATTTGTATAGATGCTGGCCACGTGAGTGAAAACACTAAATAGGTTCTTACATACTTGTGTTTACAGTATTACGTGCATAATATTTTATTCAGGATGCATTCCTCCAGAACAGATGAATTTTAAAGTTTATTTGAAAAAAAAGGCATCTTGTAAGGGACGTAATGAGGTTTTGACTATGTTAACTGAACTAGAAAGGAGTTGAACAACTTGAGTTTTGAAATTGTATGTTTTGGTGTTTGCACCTCTAAAAATACCTGACGATCTACCTCTCATGCAGTGATCACGGGATGTGATTAATCAAACCAAGAGAGAATAATACTGATAACAGGGATAATAATAATAGGAATAGGAATACTATGAATAAAAGAAAAATAATAATAGCAATAATGTCCCGTTATTTTCTCTTTATCAAACACATAGCTGTTTATAACACTGTTAAAGTTACAAATTTCTTGATTTGTTTATGCAAAACATGAATTTGTACCACGTGACCAAGTTTTTCCTTTACTTGTTGTTTACTGTTCGTTAATTCTACTCAAAAATTAGTAGTTTCGCGCCAGTTTTATCAATAAGAACTGTTTTGAACAGTTTTTTATCTGCTCATTTTCTATTTTGAGAAATTCTCAATTTGAATCTGACGTTTGCTGTTTGCGGCATACGTGATTCTAAATCGCTCTGATATCGAAAAATAACGATCAGCCGATTAATTCACTTCCGTTTTTTGTGTTGTTGTTTTCTATAAATATATACCTAAATAACTGTTATTTAATAAAGTGCAATAAACACTAAGAAAAGTATCGTGTTTCCAGAAAAAAGATAGTAGAGCGTGTATTAAATATGTGGATAACAATCTGAATTTCTATCATTTCCTACAATTTACTGTGGGAAAACTGTAGACTGTAAAAAACGTTCCCAACGTTCCGACGAGTTCTTTCTATAGACTGATAGTAGTTATTACTTTTCAACACGCAAATAGGACATTCAATGTCATTTTCGATTCTTTTAAGTCTCACCGCCTAACTAATCCCAGTATCAACAGAATGTGCCGCAGCATTACTATCTTTTAGATACCCTAGTTATAATAATAGAAAGTGACTGGCTCTGCTCATGCTTAAAGAACCATCACATGAAACGTTAGTGATCCAGAGCCATATTTGTTACCACAGTGATCGCGTAATAATGCTGTAACTGGCGATACGCAGTAAAATATTGCCAAGAAACGGAAAGGTGTTTAGAATATTAAGCGAAATTCCGTAGATCGATTAAATTGTTTGCCTTTTTGATTGACACAATCGCATGAAATTGAATAGAAAGCCATAATGAAATCTTAAATTTTCTACTTAACGTATTTACTTCCTTCTTTCTTTTTCTGTTTCGCTGTTTTCTCCCATTTTTTTTCTTTTGACAAGACACATGTTAAGGTTTCTCTCCTTTTTATTGAGCTTGTCCTTTTTAGAATAGCACATCGAGACGAAAGTCTTGCTATCACTGTTATCAATGATAAACACAGCCCGCACTTACAGTTTTTTAAACAAACATTTACTTAACATCAGCAGACTGACTGATTTGCATTTAAGTTGTGGTTAGAAGTCCGTATAAAAGAAACCCAACTGTTTTTTTCCAGCTCAGTGTGACTTACAATTATGAGTCAAGTGAATCGAATGATCTTTCGCCTAAACAGCGCGCTAAAAATGCAATAAGAAGGACTTTGTGAGTCCTTTCCTGACATTTTCCCATGCCATCTGATCATCAGTAAAATTGCTCGCCGGTATTTGTCGTTTTTGACTGTAGCATCTGAAATGGTGTTCGCGTTCATCTAGGTGACATTGTAGCTTAACTGTCTAGCTTATATATCGTAGTATCTCACAGTTGTCGAAGCAACTTTTCACAGGTCTGAAAAGTGTAGGCTAAAAGAAATGCCTTCAACTATCAGAGCTATTTTGCTATTTCCCTACAGTGTGCCATTTTACCATTTTAGAAGTATAACGTGTCAGTCAAAACGTATGTATCAGCAATTTCAGTTCCAAAAACTATGAGTTAGTTTTACTATATTGCCATATATTGTTTTGTATTTTCTCATCTTAACTAACACAAGTAGTAATGTTAGCCAACGCAAGCTGATTTTTTAATTTTCTAACTCACCTCGACAGAGAAATGCGAGAATAATCCATATTGTTGCCAAAACAGTAATCCGATTGGCGCTTTCTAATCGCGACAGTCTCATTTTTCCACCGAGTGAGGCAATGAAATGATCGGTTTTCCCGAAAGTTAAACCATGAAGATACCTTTCTGGTAGAATTTGGTTTCGGATTACTAAGGGTCTCACGAATTTACGCAAATTCTGCTTATTATTAAACAATACCTGTCAAGTTATGTTTCCACTATCCATGATGATTGACAGGCCTCTCTAGGTTATTAATTCTTCAAATAACTTACACATTTCTCATCGGGCGCAATGAGGTTAACGTCCGCGGCACAGCAGTTTTCTTGTTGTTATTTTTACTGTTTTTATTGATACTCGACCAATATTTTGGTATAGGTGAGCCGCTGAGGGTTTGACACCCTGACCCTGTTTAGGACAAAAAATTCCTGAAATACATACCCTGTTTAGGACAGCACCCTCAATTTTAGTACCCTGTTTAGGACAACTCCCTCAATTTTATTACTAGAAAGGACTAGCACAAATCATCAACACTGTTTAGGACAGGCTTGCGCAAAATTTTATACCCTGTTTAGGACATGTTCGTGCGAAATTATATACCCTGTTTAGGACACAGATGACGAAAATCATACACTGTCCAGCAGCACATCCCCGTATGGGCCATATGAGGAAGTACCCCCCCCCCGGGTGTTTTTATGACGAAAGATATGAAATAGTTTGCGAATCTTATTTCTCGCCGGTTTCTGTGTGTAATAAACAAAATAATTACTCTTATCCTACATTAGTCTAATCCAAACTCCAAAAAAAAAAAAAAGTACTCTGGCATTTGCAATGTGCGGTTAACGTCTACCTGAAATTTGTCCGTAAATTACGTGTTTCTCCTTTCTTTTGTTGATTTATACCACGAAGAATATGACTAGATGTTTCCGTTTCTCTCAAATAAAGACTGTCTCGCTTTACCAAAGAATAAGAAAGTGCCATAGCGTTGTAAGGAAACAAACTTAAACATTGAACGGCAACGGCCAGTGGTGTTATTTCCTAAACTGAGGTACATGTAACAGATGAAAGGTCTATCTCGCAGGCTCCGGTGCTTTGGAATGACCTGAACAGTCATTCGGATCATGGCGCATCAAAGCTGTGATCCCGATCGGAATCCTTTCTGGACAAGGATTTATAGGTACCGTTGCTACACAAGTCAAAGAACCTGTTTGGTGATCATTACTCCGACGCTCACGATTCAGTGATCAACTGTGGTAACTCTCAATTCTTACTCGCTGGCACCTATTTCCTTTAGTTTTATAGACAGTCGTCGCCATTTTAACGGTATGCATTGCGCCATCTTTTGTAATGGTAGACGTAACAATTGTGCTCTGTGAACCCTAGTAACGATAGAAAGCATTATTGTCATTAAGGAAACAGCTGGCTTTGTCTGACTATTTGACTCATCCATAGACTCCCATGTTAGAAGAGGTAAACACGGGAGGGGCCGGCGTATCCCTTCAAGAATGGTTTCAAAATACAGAAATGTGCAGATAAAGGTAGCCTTGGTTTGCACATATTCACATCTTCAAAGGACTGTAATAAGGATAAGTTATAAGTTTAAGGTTTTTTTAATCGTTATGCACAGCATTAATGGATGTAAAACCTGTTAATAGATGTAACTATGCGCGATTTCAACCCACCCGACCTCCTCGCTTAGACTGAGCAGACGTTGCAGCCCATAAATTACAGTCAGTTCGTCATTTCCGGCCGTCATTTCTTTGTGCCAGTTTTGTTTAAGTAAAGAAATAACTTTTAGGTGAAGGCGGGTCCCAGATATTGTAGAATGCACTTTTCTCACGGTTGGTAAACAGATTTAAGTGGGTTTTGTGACAAGTTACTTTTCAATCACTTCTTTCGCTATCATAAAATAAGGCAGTTTTGACTTTTGAGTTTGCCGACGAACTCCTGTAGTATGATTCCCTGGATACCAGAGGTTTCCGCAAGCGGTGATACCGCGGAAAAAAAGCGCGCGTGATCAGTGTTTCGACTTTGATCTCTATTTGTAGCTCACGTGCGATTTCACTGGCGACCTCATGGTCAAAAAAGCCATGACGTGCCTGAAGTGTTTCGTAAGCTTGTTGAAAACGAAGAAGAATAAACACCAGCATCTAAGCATAGTTCGTCGTCACGTACTCTGTACGTGTAGACAGATATTTTCAATTTAGGTACGTACATTGTCAATGTTGGGTAATTTGAACAAAGGTCAAAAACATGTCAAGTTTCAATTGTTGATAAAGGTAGAACCAGCCCCACCCAAAAGCCTGATATTTTTAAGAGTGATTCCCCGATATAAGACTGAGCTAACATTGTAGGTGCAAAAGGCAGTGGTGCTAACGTATTTGTAAAACTTTTGGTTGAAAATGGGATGACGTTTTTGCAACGCTTGTCCAAAGTTCGGTGCAGTGTACTTGAATACTTCAAACTGTACACCGGAACCTGCATTGCTTGAGCCTCTTGATAACTCAAGCCAAAAATAGTTTTCTCTGGTTTTCTACACTCGTTATTTTAGTTCTCTACTTAACAATTATTCCACGAGTGCGCGTTGGAAACGAGATAGTAGATAACCAACGAGGCGCGAAATGCCGAGTTTGCTATAATCATCTCATATCCAACAAGCGCGAGTGGAATAATTGTTTTATTAGAAACGCCCACAAAATGTCGAGAATTCTTCCCGACTTAATTAATTTTGAGTAGACGCAAACAGTTACCATATTTTGAGAGCATGGTATAATGGCTCATATAACATGGCTAAGCCAATCAGAACTCTAGAATTGCGTTATCCAATGATTCAGTATTTAATAATTCTCCTTATCTTAACACTGAACCAGAAGCTTCCGAGGACTCGGTGGAATTCTTGTCTCTTTTCCCACTCAATCACTGACAATCTTTGAAATAGCTTACAAACAAGATCTGCCTTCATGAAAGTGTTAAGGTGTTATCTCTTGTTTTCTCAATCTGTAGTTGCTGTCCCTTGTTGGTAAGGCTAACCTTATTCCCGCCACTACACTCTCCTTTATGTATACACACCTTGCTAGACTTGTTAGTAACAGCTGATTTGAGATGATGACGATGGCATGCTGTCGTCTAAACGTGTTAGGCGTTTGCTTGTTTTATTTGATGGGATATGAATTTACCAATAACTAGAAACATTGGCAAGGATGTAAGAAATAATTTGTTAACGCCCGAGTAATCTTATGATCTTATGCTAGCAAAATGGTGCCCGCCTTGACAGTTGTCAAACACTTACAACTTTTTTAGTAAAATTTAAAAAGAGTTGAGTCAATTAGTGTAGGTAATAGCATGGTTTGCAGTGATATTTGGCGTAAATACCACGAGTGATGTTTCGAAATTGTTATACGTAATTTCACGAGCCGTTAAACGAGTGAAATTTGAGAAAATTTTGAAATATCACAAGTGGTATTTACGCCAAATATCACGTACAAATCATGCTATATTTGTTTATACTACTACCCGCAAAAGGTTTGAAATTTTCACATATAGGTATTTCAAATTAAGCTGAAATACCACTGCCCTAAGCCAAGCAAATTGCAGAAATTTCTCATGTAGTAGTATAAAAAGGGTAATTAAACGCTTGCATCTATTCCTCCATTTTCAATTAACTTGGGAACGATGAAGTCTTGCGAAAAATAAACAGATACATACAAAATAAATATAAATTAGAGTTTATGAATGGGCATTGAAAACATCGCCAAAACAATGAATTTAAATTCTTTCAAACTTTATCGCGTCCACCCGCTCAATTAGTCAAATGTGGGCGTTTTTTTCCTGGATTTTTTAAAAACTCTTGAGGACTGTATCCACGGGTTCAAAGGAAAAAAAGGAGAATTCTCCGTGGTATGTTCACGTCCAGTCCTTCATTAAACGCCGCATTATGAAGTTGCACGTAGTAGTCGTGCAGTGGACGTCAAAGAAATATACTAAAAAGCTTGATGCACGTGCAGAGCTGTTTTTCTCACAGAACCAACTGTTTTTCTCGCTGTCGTTGTCGTCGTCGTAGTCGTCGTCGCGGATAGCGCTTCTCAGCTAGTGTCGCAAACCGACGCAGGCAATTACATCATACAGAAATCAAGCTTTACTCTAAAACGATCTTCATTCGCATCATTCTTAGCCTATATTATTGGCCGTTTTTATGCTAGAGACGTTAAAGTCGTCTAGACGCATTTAACGTCTGAGACGTTAAAGTCGTCTAGTGTAAAAACGGGACGCACAAAAGTAGACGACCTTATTTAAAAAAGTAGATTTTTCTGAAAAAAGGACTAGGCTCTACTCGCGGAAGACACTGGACACGAGTTAAAGCGGCGCCAAAAATGAACTTCGAGCCCGCGAAATGCGAACAAATTGTTCAATGCGTCCTAGTTTACGACGTCCCGTCTTTATACCAGACGACTTTAACGTCTAAGACGTTAAAGTCGTCTGTTAAGTGCGTCGTTCGGACGCACTTAACAGAAGACGTTAAAGTCGTCAGACGTTAAAGTCGTCTGCCTTATTTACCGTTTTTATACTAGACGTTAAAGTCGTCTTAAGACGACTTTAACGTCTCAGACGACTTTAACGTCTCTAGCATAAAAACGGCCATTCTTACCACATAAATAGTTAGGATTTCAGCTAGCAGAAGACCTCCAAACAAAACAATAATTGCAGTTCCCCAAGCTGGCCAGTTTTTTTCGTGACCGTTGGTCACTTCCGCTGTTTCTTGTTCCACGTTAATGTCTTTTAAGGTATATTTTCCTCTCCTTCCGTATCTACTTGCGTCCGTCAGTATGTCTTTGACTTGTTCTATTAGACGTTCTGATACTTTCAAGTCCTCCTCCATCGAAAATCTTAGTAAGCACTTCAGCGAGCTCTTTTGACAATATCTTGAATTCTGCGCTGGAAACGTTACCAAGTTCATTAGTATACTCCTTGTTTGGAATTTTTGCTGTTACTTGAAAAACAACGTCGTCCTTGGTAGGCTTCTTAGTCATCGTTTTCTCAGATGGTTTGGTAGGCGTTTTTTGTCCGTAACTGCCATAGTTGTTGGCATCTCTGTGTCCACTACTGTAACATCGGTTAGTTTCAGACTTCCACCGCTATTTTCAAGTGATACTTTTATCATTCCTTTGGTTATAGCGGAGTCTTCTAGATCGAGTATTTTTAGCTGGCAAATAACACCGTTAGCTTCAAGAAACTTCTCCACCTCGGAAGAAATAAATCCTTTCGAATCCTTGAGCGCATTTTTAACATTGTCTCGTACTTCCGCAGCTAAATTCTGAAATTGCTGGCTCTCTTTGTCTCCAAGACTGCTATTGTAATCTCTATTTGTTATCGTCATTGTAACATTGAACCTTTTAAGACTGACCTCGGGTTTTCGAGTCGTGGGCGAAATAGTGGTTGTGGGTGTAACCCCACTGGATTGGCTGGGACTTGGCTCAGTTTGAGTTTTAAAGGACGTAGCAGAGGTTGTAGATACGCTTGTTGGTTGTGGCGACTTTGAGATAGGGGCAGTTGTGGAAAACAGACTAGACGATGTAACATACATATCCATTCTAAAGAACCTGGATTCCCTTGTAGATAATCTTAGGATATGACTGGTCTTGGCTTTTGAGGAAGTCTCTGAGCATATTGAAGCAATTCCAGTACTTAATGAATTGGTCGCCTCCGCTGTCTCCTGTTCCACATTAACATCTTTAAAGATGTATTCACCTGCCTTTCCATTCTTACTTGCCTCCGTCAGTACGTCTTCTATTTTATCTACCGATGCTTTCGATTTCTCCGTGATGATCTTAAATACGCATATATCACTTCCTCTGCGGAAGCTAATAATTTCCACCCGACGAAAACCTGGCAGCTTGGTTTTGAAAATGTCAGTGATAGTTGCAGTCGGTTCTTTAGACAATTTCTTGAATTGCACGCTGGAATTGTCAGCGAGTTCTTCAGTGTATACCTCGTTTGCTATTGTCACTGTTACGCGGAACACAGTACCCTTTTCCATGGATTTCGTGGTAGGTGTTTCAAACGGTCCAGTCGTCGTTGCTTGCCATGATGTTTGCATGGTGTCCGCAGCCGCAGAACGTAAAATGGGGCTTACTGGCGACAGTTGAGACGTAGGTAGAGCACCAGAAGTCGGAGATCTTAATTCCAGGATCGACGATAATGATACTCCAATGGACTGACTTTGACTTTGGGTCGCCGAAGTTGGGGTTGAAACTGCAAAAGAGCTTACTGGATCAACATCAGTAAAAGAAGATGGTGATACACTTGTACATGTGCTTGCTTGCGATAATGTTTGCGTCGTATGTGAAGTCGCAGAACTTAACGAGGGACTCACTGGGGACGATTGAGACGTAGTTAGAGTACCTGAAGTTGGCAATCCTACTGCCGAAATCGACGATAATGATACTCCAATGGACTGACTTTTGGTCGCCGTAGTTTGGGTTAAAAATGCCAAAGGGTTTACTGAATCAGAATCAATATAAGACGATAGTGATACACTTGTAAATGTGCTTGCTTGCGATAATGTTTGCGTGGTATGTGAAGCCACAAAACTTAAGAAGGGGCTTATTGGCGACGATTGAGACGTAGTTAGAGTACCAGAAGTTTGCGATCCGACTTCCGAAATCGACGATAAAGATACTCCAACGGACTGACTTTTGGTCGGATTAGTTTGGGTTGAAATTGTCAAAGAGTTCACCGAATCAACTTTAGTAATGGATGGTGGTGATAAAGTTGTTAATGCAGTTGCGTTGGACGATGGTTGCGTGCTTCCGAAAGTCTCAGTAAGGACCCCAGTGAGGTTTTTGGAAAACATCGTCACCATTTTTCCTTTAACATTCGGATCTCTCTGGACGAATATTTTTAGTTGATAAATAACACTGTTAGCCTGAATAATTTTCTTAACCAACAACGAGTGAAATCCTCTTAAGTTTTTGAGTGCGTTGTTAACCCTCTCTTGAACTTCCGTTGCAAAGTCCTGAAATTTCTTGCCCTCTTTGTCTCCAAGACTGCTATTGTAATCTCTTTTTATTATCATTATTATTACATCGGACCCTTTAAGGGTGACTGCTGGTGTTTGAGTCGTATATGAAATAGTCATTGTGGATGTAACACCACTGGATTGGCTTGGATTCGTACTAGGTTTTATTTTCAAACGATTTTTCTTTTTTCCTGTGTTATTCGAGTCCCCTTGAACGAATGCTTTTATTTGGCAAATGACACTGTTAGCTTCAAGAAATGTCTTCATTACGTAAGGCATGAGCGCGTTGTTAATATTGTCTTTTATTTCCGCTGCAAAATCCTGAAATTCCTCGCTTTGTTTTTCTCTGAGATTGCTCGTTATTGTCTCATCGAACCTTTTAAAACTTTTTTCTAGGTTTCGAGTTTGCAGCGAAATTGGTTTTGTGTGTGGAACACCATGAGATTGACTTGGAATCGGATGAAGTTGAGTTTCAAAGGACTTAACAGAAACTGTTTGTGTGCTTGTTGGCTGTTGCAGCTTTGAAGAAAAGGCAGTTCTGGAAACAACACTCATAGAAAACGCAACAGGCCAATAGGTACTAGATGACCATGATGTACTTGCAGATAATCTCGAATTTTGCGTTATCTTTTCCTTTGAGGAAGTTACTGGACGTAATGATGCAATTCCAGTACTTAATGACGGGGATGTAATCTTTCGTTGGCCTGAACAAGGAGTAGTGATGGAAGCCACTGAACTTTCCGATGGAATTTTGGTTTGCGATAATGATGATACACCGCTGATGGAACTTGAAAAACTTGGTGATTTACTTTTAATCTTCTGACCTATAAACGCAACAAAGTTTATCTTTTGATTTATGTGATCACCTCTGTACGGTACGTTACCCCTTTATGTATTAACTATGCCGCACAGCTTTATCCCATACCTCTAACCCTCACACCCTACCCCGCCCCTTCCCTCCTCACTCTTTCACCATCGAGATAGTCACAAATGTCCAACACTAGCCACGGCATTCCTTTTTTATTTTGGTTACCCTTTGTTCTACACTTCTAAAGGTGTAAAAGGATGGAACGGTCTAACAGAGTAAGGATTATGTCACCATGCTTCTCCCTCATCACTGAACCCTTGTAATTCTTCACTTAGCTTTGCTTCAGATCTCTAGGGATGTGAAAGTGTGGAATGGTCTGACAAAATAAGGATTATGTTATGCTTCTCCCTCGTCACTGAACCCCTTTAATTCTTTACTTTGCTTCACATTTCTAGAGGTGTGGAATTGTCTGTAGTCTGATGGAGTAACGATTATGTTGCACTTCACACCATCATGAATCCCTTCAGTCATTTTTGACTTATCGATTGCTTAGTTCCAAACTTTTAGGTGTGTGGAAGTGTGGAATACTCTGACAACAAGTATGAATAATTTACCATACTTCTCGATTGCAAACAGAAAAGTTGACGAGAACTTCACAAAGCGGGATGTATTTTTATCTATAGTTTTCCGGGTAACTTCCTTGTAACAAGGAAATGCTACGTGGGACATTTTGTGGGAAAACTTGAAACTATACGCTTTACTTGGCTATTAGATGGAACTGTCATGATTGGTCTTAACGGTAAACAATAAACCCTTTCAAAACGGGGGTTTAAAGACATCTTATTCAGTAAACTGCTCTTCTGCAGTTTGATGCATTCCCCTTGTGCAAATGAATATATTCTTGTGAGGGAAGAGAGCATTACCGGATAAAACAAGAAAATGCAACAGTTCTGACCATAGATCATCACTTAATTATTGATCCAGAACTGATTTTGTTGCCATGAATTATTGCTGTGACAAGCGATACTAAATATAACATTAAAGCCTGCCGTATTCAGCCAAGAAACGAAATGGAAATGTACGTCCACTACACATAATTCCTCCTACCGATTTACTTGTTTTCATTTCTAATTGACGCAATTGCATGATAGCGAATATTCATTACTTCTACTTTTCTTCCTATTTTTGTCCTTTTTCCTACTTCTCTCGTGTCTTTTCTGTTTCTTTTTTCTTTTAAAGGCATATTTGAAAGAGCTTTTGCCTTAAAAAAAAAATTGGATTTGAGAGCTCTCTCACGCAAAAGCGTTTTAAAGCGACGGAAGGGAACGGGAAGTGCACGATTTGCATTCTTGGGCATAGGTTTTCCTCAAATCGTCTCTAAAAAAGGGTATAAGAACTTGACCATACAATTGTGGTAGAGTCAAGGAATATTAAAAGGGAACGTTGAGTTGTCGTCTGTCGCTCAAAGACGCCTCTGCTAAAGCTCACTAACTGTTCGTGAAGTCGTTTAGTATTTTCTGTGGTCCTCAGCTCATCATGAGGATCTTGATGGTTTTCACTGACACGCCATCGAAGGCTATGAAACCATTGGCTGAAACCATTTAATACCCGGCCTCATGCCACGACTTTGAGTTATTATCGAATACTGATGAATAAACAATATGTCTAAGTCTCAGGTCTGTGCGGTTTTCCGCTGCTAATAAGTTACTCTCCAAATGTTTTACAAAAATTTATAGGACTCTCTCTGGGGACTCCATGTTTGTGCCCTTCTGAGAAACAAATTTGGAGGGCGTAATTACTGCAAAATCTTTTGTCAAGTCTTGCCACGAATGTAATTAGTTAGCAAATGCTCACCTTAACATATTTCTAAAAATGTCGCACGACAAATCGTGTTTTTTTTTTACAAACGTGACAGCTTTCTCAGTTACATTTTTAATGTCGCACGAGAACAAGGGCTTTATTTTCAAAACTGAGAAACCCGTCAGCCCTAAAACTCGTGAAAAGGTCCGATTTTTTTAAAGTTATAGGCTTGTTGAGGATGAAACCTCAAAAAAACCCTTTCCGTTTTTAATTGGTATTATGACGTCACTTGAAAACCAAGATACTGTAATACGTTAGACTTACAAGTATGAATTTTAAAGCATCATTTCTGTCCTTGTGTAATACATTGAGTGTTAATTTAAGATATCGTGTATGTGTTGAGGCCGTTTTTCACATGACTGATTGAAAAGCTTAGGGAAAGTTGCTTTCAGCAGATTATTAACTGTTTGTTATTCCATTTCAATATGCAATTTCACTTTCCATTGTTGCTGTCTCAGTCAAAACGTCTGCAGAATGAATTCTAATTGTAAAAGATAACTTAGTTTGACCAGAGAACTGTTTTAAAATATATTTTCTCATGTTGAATAAAAAGTTTATGTTCCAAAGTTATGTCAATTAACCTAAACCCATTTTTCTAACTCACCTTGACAAAGGAATACATGAAAAAACCACGTTACTATAATAACAGAAACGAGATTCGTGTGTTGTAATCGCTTCATTTCCATTTTTCAGCTAGAGAGGTAAAGAAATGACCGGTTTTCCCTTGAGGCAAACCATAAAGAGACGTTTCTTGGTTAAATATGGCGTGCTCAGATTGCTAAGGGACCTACAAATTTGATCGAATTCTGCTTATTGCTGGTAATAGTCGAAGATTACAGAGTGCGGTGGACCGTTCTCGATCCAAAGTTCTCTCCCCCTTGTCAAGTCGCTGAGAATGTCATTCGCCCCTGCAAAATCTGCATAGATGCCAGATACGTACCTTGGGTGCTTGCCAGAGACTTTTCAAGTGCGTTTTCTGGTTTCGGTCAAGTCTTTATAGTGACCCGTCCTTTTTTATCGCGGCTTCGGCCTTCGGTCGAAAATGTGTCGACCACGACACCGAAGAATCCCACCGCAGGCGAGAAAAACCTCTGGCACCCAAATATCAGCTACGTGACCTAAAGTTCGTTCAATCAGTCAACGTAAGTTGTTCTTTGCAATTTCACCTCAATGCATGTTTCAATCTCTATCATGAGTGCGTTCAACTTCGAACGCAATTAAGCATATGCCTGTCACGTTATGTTTCCATTAGCCATGGTGACATAAGTGGCGAAGTTTTAGCCCAAGGAGGCGGGGATGCTCGTCGGAAATTTTAAATTAAAACCCTAAAGGAGGGCGTGGTCCAAACCTTTTTTTGACCCCTAAAAGCGCTCATTTTAAACTTTGATTACATGAATCGAGTAAATAAAACGAATTGAAAACTAATATAAGTTTTTAATATTTCTTCGAGTGCAACCCCTAAAAGTTACCTCTACTGCTAAATATAATGGTGTTTTGGCCAAAACACCCTAAGCGAGACCAAACCCTGAAATTTACACCCCTAAGCTAGACGACGAACATCCTCGCCCCTTTCATATGGGAGTTCCCCCCCCCCCCCCTACGGAGTTTTATTTTCATTTGCATGGTGAGTTGCCCTTGCATATACTTGGACGAAGACAAACAAGTTTTCCGTGAACACTATTAACAACAGTCGTTCTGTCTGTCTGCTTACTTTTATCGGCCAAGTATCCCACGGAAAACACGAGAACGACAGGGACCTACATGTGACGTTACTAAGGATAGCAATAGGAAAAGCAATGACACAGTTTTTTGCTCTCTTCCGCCTCCTTCTGACATCAGAAGGGGAAGGAGTGAAGGAGACAAAAGAAAGTGCCGGAGCGACTAGGCAGTAAAGTCTAGTAAGCATGTACGCCTAGTTAAAGGGAGACAGCTACAGAGTAGTAGTTTATAGAATACGTAATGCCTTTAGCAGAGTCACAGTCGATTTGGTGGTTGGCCGGAACTGGTGTAAAGCAATGTAATAGGTGGCATCATATTTCCGGTCGCTCCTTTGTTGCAGCAAGTAATGTTGTATACTGCTCCTTGTCTGTCCTACGGTCTGTCTTTGTCTTCGACGCTTGTAAGAAAATCTCGTCGAGTTTGTACTAAACAGTAATTTAGAATAGTAGTTAACGTTGCGTAACCAGAGAGGTATTGCTCGGGTGTAGTAAGCATATTGGGCTTGTTCCTCGATGT